>JAHIAM010004376.1:0-26883 GCA_021605205.1 Aegilops longissima | reverse complement strand
TACATAACATATTCATACAGGTAGGGGTCACATGACCCAACACTCAAGTCATACAATCATACAAGCACATGCGAAGCAAACTAGTCTGAGTACGCACTCTAGAAAGAAAGAAAGCTTGTTGGAGCCTTTCTATCTACAATGGCCCTTCACAAGTCTTAGATCGCCACCGGTGGCTAGCTTACTCGTCAAGTCAACATCTACATAGAATCTGGCTTGAGGGGGTAGTATAGTCCTCCTAAAAATATTGATTACAAACATGAGTACAAAAGTACTCAGAAGTCTTACCACGTAATCCTATCATACATGCACATTCTCAAGGAAGGAAGTGGAGTTATTTGCAGCAAGCCAGCTTTGACTCTTGGCTGCTATCCCACGTGACACACTTTGTAAAGCATTTTGTCGCATACGAGTCCACTAATCACCATCACAATACTCCACCGTGGATCCTCTCTCGTCATCCCCGAGAGGGCCATCCACGATACTCACACTTATCTTGAGGCTTTTAGTAGTATCCATTTACTTGTCTATGAACCGATATAGGTAACCCAGAAGTCCTTCTCCGTGGACACGGCTATTCAATAGATCATATTTAACCCCGCAGGTGTACTTCTTCACACACGCTCACCACTTATCGCCGCTATACACGACATGTACTGCAACCTTCAAGCGAAGCCCAACGTGGGTGTCGGCCAGCCTACCTAAACACTCAAGTCCCTAGTCCAGGTTTATCGCCTATTCGGTTCCATCCGCAGGAGTCCGCCGAGGTTTCCCATACAGCCCCAACGATGTGTGCAGGGTTCCCGAGATACCAAACGGCACTCGTGACATCGGCCACGGTGCCTACCGCAACACAACCCACCCCTAAGGTCAGCGCTATGTAATGCCCCAAAGATGCTACAAACACCGTAAACTACTTGCAACTCCTGACTATGAACAGGGTGGTTAAGAAGTTTAGAGGGTCAATTAAGGATCCCAATGTGGTAGTAACTGCTTCATGGATCACAAACACAGATCTCGCCTAAGTTCGGCTCAATGAAACAACCCACCATGTACTCCTACATGGCCTCTCATCGATACCTTTACCAAATCGTGTTCAACACTTTCACTCTCTAACCAACACAACCTTTCACTCCAGCTCATCATCCCGATGAGCCAGACCTGACACAACTCTAAGCATAGCAAGCATAGCATGGTAGGAATCACAAACATGGCTCAATCAACTCCTACACATACTAGTGGGTTTCATCTAGTTATCGTGGGCAATGACAGTCATGCAAAGGAAGTGGGTTCAACTACCGCAGCACACAACAGCTTGAATCGCGTTGTCTTAATGCAAAGAACGAGAGCAGCGTAGAACATGGGTTTGTATCGAATGATCAATGAATTGCTTGCCCGATGGAACTGGTAGAGAACTGCCTTCGATGGGTAATCGAGGTTATCTTCGGGGTAACCTATCATGAAAGCACAATCAAATAAACACACAAAACAATATGCAACAATATGATGCATGCTATGACATGGCAATATGGATGTGTTGGCCTAATGCAAGTTGAAAGAATAGGGATGAACTCATTTGAATCAAGGATTCAAATGATAGCTCATTTGAGTTAGTCCTAATGGTGCAATATCTTATTCTGGTTATTCAGCATAGTTAACTTGTTTTAACATGCATGAAACCTGTACCAATGGATAGAGTGTATTTTTCTGATAATTTTTCATATATAAATCTTTGCATTTGGAGTTATAGAATAAAAGTTATAAGCATTTGAATTTGAATTATATTCGAATTTACTATATCAAAATAAATCCAGAATTTGAATTAATGCGCCAAAGATGAGGTCAGCGTGACGTCAGGGTCAACGGGTCGTCCAGGTCAAACTGACCTGGGACCCGCATGTCGTGTTAGTTTAACTAATTAACTTAATTAGAACTAATCCTAATTAGTTAACCGGGGTCCACCGCCATTGACTCAGACAATAACAGGCCCACAACAGTGGTCAGGGTCAACTCGCCGGCTCAGTCACGCCGGGCGAGGCCACAAGGGCGAGCAAAGTGCTTTTGCACTTTCCGGCACTAAATGGGGCGCGGGGAGCATCTACGGAGCCGAGATGAACCGCGTGTTTGGTGGGGTTAGTTGAGCCGGGTGGTTGAGTTGGCACCGGGCGACGAGTCGGCGGGCGGCCGGGCTCGGTGATGTCGAACTAGTTGTTAGGGGGCAAGGTGAGGCGCGGAGTGTATAGTTAGGCCCAGCGCAACTCGGTGAGTGCGATGGACAGGGGTGGCGGTTGCAGTGGCCGGAGCCTCTGCTGGCCACGTAGCCCGGCCATGTGCGGGTTCGTGTGATCGACGGTGCTGCTAGTGTGCACGAGGGAGAGAATGGAGAGGATGGGGAGGTAGCTGTGCTCACAAAGGATCCCAGAGAGAGCCTCGCCGGGTCGGGACGGCCCGATGCGGCGGCGACGGCGAAGGGGATCTCCGGCGTGGCGAGTTCTGCAGGTCGGTGCAGTAGCTTGGGCAGCAGATGTTTGCCTCGGCTTGTCCGGACATTAAGTCGACGACGGCGAGGCGACTGCACAAGGTCTCGTATGGGACGAGGTGGCTACGGCACGACGGAGGAGCGGCGACGGTGGCGCCGGCCATGGCGAGGGAGAGCGAGAGAGAGGAGGCAGGGGAGAATGGGGTGTCCTGGGGTCGGGCGACGACGCGGAGGTCGCCCAGTGTGGCGGCGGGCGAAGGGGTGAAGGCGGCGGCCAGCATGGTGGCGTCAAGGCTCACGGCCAAGCGGCACTGAGTTGCTCGTCAAGCCGAGCCAAGCAGCCACGGCGCTGGCTGTTGGCTGGGCCGCAGTGTGGCCTGCACGCAAGCATGTAAGTATTTTCCTTTTTTAGTCTTTTTCTAATTTCAGAATCTGTGGGTTTTTTAAAATACCAAAACTATTTCAAAAATCACCAAAATGCTCCTGGTCACTTGTTGGAATATTCCCAACATGAAACATTTTAGTTTGACAATTTTTGAACATTTAAAATATTTTATATAATTTAAAATGCCCAAGTTCAAAACTTGTGGATTAATCCTAGAACTTTGATGACCTAGAAAATGATCCACCTCCTTGACATGGGTTCTGATCCAAACAAAGAGGATGAGCATTTTGAAGGGCATTTGGATTCATTGAAATAATTTTAGTAAACCCTAGTTGTTTTAAGGGGGTGTTCGGGGTTTCGCCTTCCCATTTCAAATTCAAATGAAATTTAAACATGATGCACACCCTAATGCATGGTCTATCCGGGATGTGACAACTCACCCCTCACTCAAAAGAATCTCGCCCCGAGATTTAGGATCTGCTATAAAAAGGTGGATACTCAAGTCGAAGACGATCCTCCCTTTCCCAAGTTGCTTCTTGCTCGGAATGGTTTGACCATTGAACCTTTAGAAACTTGATATTCCGACGCCGAGTGGTACGCCGGCTTGATCGAGGATACGAACGGGATATTCTCGATAGGTAAGGTTATCTTGGAGATCAAGTGCTTGTGGTTCCACTCCACGGATAGGATCCGAGAAGCAACGCCTGAGTTGGGAAACGGAAGACATCATGGACCTCGGAAAGATGCGGAGGTAGTTCCAATTGGTAGGCAACTTCCCTCGCTTGGCAAGAATGCGAAAGGGTCCAATGTAACGAGGAGCCAACTTGCCTTTTGATATCAAACGATGGGTTCCTTTAGAGGAGTATCCCGGTAAGCCTTCGCCAATTTCATAAGCCATAGGCTTATGCTTGCGGTCATATTGGCTCTTTTGACGAGATTGGGCTGTTTTCAATTTCACGGATAACGCGAACTCGCTCTTCGCTTCCTAATCATATCCGCCAAAGAGTTGTCTCCCCGGTTTCTCACAGTTAAGAGGCGCTCACATTTCGGCCCATAAAGAACTTCGAAGGGCTTTGCCTAAGCTGGCTTGATAACTATTGTTATAAGCTTAACTCGCGAATGGAAGGCATTTTTCCCAATTCATGCCGAAGAGATGACAAGCTCAAGCATATCCTCTAGGATTTGATTGACCTGCTCTACTTGACCACTTGATTGGGGATGGAAAGCGCTAAAGGAGAGACGAAGTTCTATAGCGCTTTGGAAACTTTCCCAAAATCGAGAGGTGAAGAGACTCCACGGTCTGAGTTAATCTCCAATGGAACACCATGAAGAGACACTATTCGAGAGATGTACAAATCAGCTAGTCTGGCTAGCGGTTATACTCTCACTAACAGGTAGGAAGTGGGCTACTTTGGAAAGACGATCAACAACAACGAAGATAGCGTTATTCCTCTCTTGGTCCTGGGAAACCCGTAATGAAATCCATACCGATTTTATCCCATTTCCATTCAGGAATTTCCAAAGGTTGAAGGGTACCAAAGAGTCGTTGATGCTCGCTTAACTCGACGACGACGCCGCAGCTTAGCAATGTATTGAGCGATTTCTCTCTTCATCCTAGTCCACCAAAACCTCGGCGAGATCTTGATACATTTTAGTACTACCAGATGAATGGTGAGAGGAGAGTCATGAGCTTCCTTAAGGATCAATTGTCGAGCTGTTGTTTCTTGGGAACCACTAAGCGGTTTTCAAAGAAGACAACACTGTTCATCTATGGAGAAACATTTAGCAGCTCCGCTAGCAATGTTCTCCTTGATCCGAGATATCCTCTATCATACCGCTGAGCAGCTATGATTCGATCCGTGAGATCAGGTTTCGCCACCAGGGTGGAAAGGAACTCGAGGAACAATGTGAAGATTAAGCTTACGTAAATTCCTCGTGGAGAATTGGTTGACTTTGTTGTAACATCAGATTGTTACAATAAGATTTGTGATTTAGCGCGCAGCCATGACATTGGCTTTGCCTGTGTAGGATATTCCTAAGTCGAAATCAGTATCAACTCGACCCAACGCCTTTGCCTCGAGATTCAAACCGTTGGGTGAAGATATATTTCAGACTTTGGTGATCAAGTAGATTTCGCAACGATTACCCGTAAGGTAATGTCGCCAGGTTTTGAGTGCATGAACCATCGCTGCAAGCTCTAGATCGTGTGGGGATAGTTATCCTCATGTGGACGAATCGTCGAGAAGCGAGGCAATCACATGACGATCTTGCATGAGTATGCAACCTAGTCCTTGTCGCGAGGCGCCGCAATAGATAATAAAGTCCTTAGAGAAATCTGTGGAACAAGTACGGAGCAGATGTCAGCGCCTTTTCAGTTCCCGAAAGCTGATCTCGACTGTATGCCCATTCAACTTCTTATCTTTCTTGAGGAGTTCGTTAGAGGTTTAGCAACTTTAGAGAAATTTCGACGGCGGGCGCAATAGCTCGCTAAACCGAGGAAACTCTGAACTTGCTTGACCGATTCTGTGGAGTCCAATCAAGGACGGCTTGAACTCGCCGGATTGACAGCAATGCCTTACCAGAGATTACATGTCCTAGATAGGTCACTTCGCAACCGAATTCACACTTAGAGAATTTGGCATAAAGGCGGTGCTCTCAAGTTTCATCAATACTAGCCTTAGGTGTTCGCATGTTCTTCCTCATTCTTGAATAGATGAGTATATCATCGAGGTATACCACATTTAATTTATCCAAGTACTCCATGAAGATTGAGTTCATTAACCGAGAGAAGGTGGCTGGAGCATTGGTTAATCCGGGACATGACGGGTACTCAGATTGGCCATAACGAGTGACAAAGGCCGCTTTTAGGTATGTCCCTGTTTGATTTTGATTTGATGGTAGCCCAACCTCAAATCCATCTTGAAAAGATCGAGGATCCAATGAGCTGATCATACAGTGTCGTTGATCCCGGGAGCGGATACTTGTTCTTGATAGTGACCAAATTGACAGTGTCGGTAATCTACAACCATCCGATCCGCACCATCCTTCTTCTTGACGAAGAGGACGGGCAAGCCCATGGAGATGAACTAGGACGGATGAAACCTTTTGCAAGGACTCATCGAGTTGTTTCTAAGTTCAGCTAGTTCTAGGGTGCCATCTTATAAGGTCTTCTAGAGATTGGGACGGTTCCGAATAAGATCTATCACTTAACTCGACATCCCCGCTGTGGAACACCGGCAGCTTCCTCCGAAAGACATCCGGAAATCACGGACTACCGGAATATCTTCGAGGTCCGGAAGAGGGTTGGCATTTATGAGTAAAGCTCGCGCTTAGACACTCGGGTTAAAACATTCACTGCTTTGCCCAAGGATGGGTAAGTTGAACAGTTCTAGTAGAGCAATCAATCTTAGCATAATGGGTGACATCCACCATACCCAAGATGATGTTTATGTCCGAGGACTTGAGAGCTATTAGAGATGCAAGAAAGACTAATCTGTCGACAAGAATTTCATTCCCATGACTTATTCTAGAGGTTTGCCATCTAGAACCAGGAGTTTGAATTTCCATGGAGGTAGGCATGTCATGTATCGTGGTGTTGTGCAATCGAGCATAGCTCTCGTAAATAAATGAATGAGATGCTCCAAAGATCAAAAGAACAGCTTGCTGGATGGCAATTAACAAGAAGCGCATCGAGGACTCATTTAGGGATCCTCATAGGTTTCTTCACAGAGACATAGTTGATATGGCCACGAGCGTGGCAACCGGTTTAGCATAGGGCACCTTTCCCGCTGGCTTGCCGCGCCAATGACTTTCCAATTTGATTGGGGTTGTTCGGGACACTCGGATATAGTGGCCTGCCTCTCCACACTTGAAGCAAGTGATCACATTTGGACGTGGAGCAGCACTAGCAGCTTGACCTCCATAAGTCTTGGGAGGAAAATACGGTTGGTTGGGGCGAGGCGCCAAGGATGGCCTCGGTGTACCTGGGTGGTAGAGCAGATTTGGGACCCAAACCCGCGCTTCTAGGGATCCAGAGCCGGATGACGATCCAGAATCACGGATGTGCTTGCGTGAAGCCTCAAAATCAGTCTCGCCTGGCCAGCGCCGATAGCCTTATTGACTAGCTTCGGAAAGAGGTACACCATGCAGACGGAGATCTCGGCGAGCTCAGGCCTAAGTCCCTGCGGAACCTTGCCTGCTTTTGGCATCGGTAGAAACTTCTTCGGAGCATAACGGGCTAACCTCCCAAATTCACTACAGAGGCATCCACCGTCACCGCCTTGGGTGAAACTGCAGAATTCTCACGCTTATGGTCCATAAGACCTTCTGAATATGGTGCTCACTAAGGCGGCACTCAACTCATCCCAAGTTGTAACTTGTCCAGCCGGACGATAGCCTCATAATTTTCCCACCAGAGACTAGCAGGGCCTTCCAGATGATAGGCGGCAAAGGTAACCTTGTCACCTCAGCCACGCTGGCGGAACGCAGCTTGTGATGGATGCCATGGAGCTGATCATCCGCCGAGAGGCTCGACGGAACATTTGAATTTTGGAGGATATAGCTTGACGAAATCGCTTGAGTGAAACCACATCGCTTCTTGGCTGGCGGTTGTGTTTTGTTCAATCCGCCCAATAAGCGGTTGGTTTCACGCTTATTATGCTCGCTTCCAAAGATCACCGCCAAAGATGGCGGTTGCGCAGATTCACATTTCGCTGCATCAAGCTTCTCCTCGCCCGAACAGCAGGAGTATTATGAGTGTTGACCATCCCGGAGACAAAGCAAAGGTTTAAACCAGGATGGCAGAATTTAACAAGGAAGTGCGGAAGGTAATGGATAGCATGGAATGCAAGATGTTCATCCGTATGACATGGTAATATAAAACTGCCATATATATATACCAACGGTCATACACACCATTCATAGTTTAGTACAAGCCCGACGGAGTACAACTATAAGGAAAGGCGTTACATCTCATCGAAGCATTCCAACTCCTATACATTATTTTTTACACTTCCTAATGATACACACTAAGTCGTATTCCACGAGTCACGCAGACGGTGGAAACACAACTATTACCATACTAGGAATACTACTACTATCTCGTGCAGCTCCATAGTAGTCCTCATAGAAGTCACCACCTGCACTGAAGTGGAACATGATCGTCCGGAAATGCATAATCCTGTGGGGCCTGTGGACCATAAGGACTCGGATGTGGCCGTGGACCAACAAACGGTGGCGACGGGGCCCACGAGGAGGAGTGATGCTCCAACCTCACGCCACTCCATAAAGTCCGCGCACTCTCCCGCACGGGTACAAGTCTCTCATGTCCATATATCCGCTTGCACGGCAGTGCAAACCTAGTCGAGTAGCCCAAAGGGTCGAACGGCATTAAAGTTCCATACGCAAGGCCCGGTTCTCACGGTCCTTGTCCTCCAAAGAACTCAAGAGTAGTGCGGAGGAGTGAGTCCTCATGGGATGCATCGCTGACAAACCTCAAGGTAGCCATGCGCCCAGAAGGGATGCCGCATATAGCGGTCGTCGTTGCTCAAAGAAAGCAGTTCTCGCTCGAATAATAGTCATCATGGAATAGGCTGCATCTTGCATGTATATTCCAATAGTGATTCCGAGCCCATAAGAACAAAGTGAAGTGGCTCAAGAGTTTCGGTAAGATGGATAAATCCGACCGCGCATAGGTATTGGCTTTGATTGAAATCCCTAAACTGCCTCGACGGTATATTCAGGATACCATCGATAACCAGCCTCAATCATCACCCTAACCAACATGGCCGCAGTGACCGCACACATCAATGCAACGGGTCGCGTAACCACTTGGTTCTGGGAACGGTGGCCATCTCGAAAGCACAGCCACAATGCAAAAGCATTAGAATTCTAGGGAAAATCGGGCAGCATAACGTCTCAGAAATGCTCAAAATCGGATTTGAGACATTCAAAATCAGATATGCAAAACCACTCAACAACATCATATCAAGGTTCTGTTCAAATGATAGCATACTAAAATTTAGTAGCACTGAACTGAGGATGTAACCAACAATCCTATAAGTTACTACGGATTAGTAACACGTGAACCTCGATAGAGAGAAGAGAGCCTAGTCCTATACCCACGCCGAATGAGAAGAGGATGACTCAGATCGAGGGCATAAGGTAAAGGAGTAAAAGAGCCTTACGCTCCTCCCACAATCAATTCCCTACATATAACTAAAGCATTTCTAGACTCAACTTCACCAGTTTGGCTTAGCGAACCTACAGCAGCCCCTGCTCGATGCCAACGCTGTCAGACCCCGATTCCAAGTCACATCGACCTAGCTGGTAACACCTCATATCACTTTGCGCCTCACGCACGGTATTCCCACGGGTGTCGCTTTACCATGGCCCGGACCGCTTATGCCTTTTGGCTCACGATATGATAGTGTCGCTAGCATCCACATGACAAAGAACCCGGCCGACATGGCTAGTCGTGAACCCAAAGCGGCACTAACCTATGGGGACAGCATACATGAAACACTTCGAGCATGTCGGTCATCAACGATGAACTCGGCTGTAGCACTGGCTAACAGGACTCGTATCCCGGCAGTAGCGGCTAGGCAGACCGAGTATCATCGCGTGACATTTCAAGGGACGTATATAGGAACGAAATGAATCACATGCCGCCACCAAGTGTCCAAGCAGAGTGTGGGCTAGCAGTGACTCCGTGAACCGGCTGTAGTGGACTACTATCGCCGTAGCACAAGACTACATTTCCCATATGAGAGGCTGCCAAGGATAAACAACTAGTTTGTCGGATCCCACTCATACCAAGCATTTCAATCATACACCCAATATGCCCGATATGAGTAAATACAACAAGGCATCACAACAAAACTCTACAACTCAAGTACTTTATTTAAGAGGCCCGAGGAGCCATACATAACATATTCATACAGGTAGGGGTCACATGACCCAACACTCAAGTCATACAATCATACAAGCACATGCGAAGCAAACCAGTCCGAGTATGCACTCTAGAAAGAAAGAAAGCTTGTTGGAGCCTTTCTATCTACAATGGCCCTTCACAAGTCTTAGATCGCCACCGGGTGGCTAGCTTACTCGTCAAGTCAACATCTACATAGAACTCCTTGAGGGGTAGTATAGTCCTCTAAAAATATTGATTACAAACATGAGTACAAAAGTACTCAGAAGTCTTACCACGTAATCCTATCATACATGCACATTCTCAAGGAAGGAAGTGGAGTTATTTGCAGCAAGCCAGCTTTGACTCTGGCTGCTTATCCCACGTGACACACTTTGTAAAGCATTTTGTCATACACGAGTCCACTAATCACCATCACAATACTCCACCGTGGATCCTCTCTCGTCATCCCCGAGAGGGCCATCCACTATACTCACACTTATCTTGAGGCTTTTAGTAGTATCCATTTACTTGTCTATGAACCGATATAGGTAACCCAGAAGTCCTTCTCCGTGGACACGGCTATTCAATAGATCATATTTAACCCTGAGGGTGTACTTCTTCACACACGCTCACCACTTATCGCCGCTTATACGACATGTACTGCAACCTTCAAGCCGAAGCCCAACGTGGTGTCGGCCACAGCCTACCTAAACACTCAAGTCCCTAGTCCAGTTTTATCGCCTATTCGGTTCCATCCGCAGGAGTCCGCCGAGGTTTCCCATACAGCCCCGAACGATGTGTGCAGGTTCCCGAGATACCAAACGGGCACTCGCACACCGGCCACGGCAGCCTCACCGCAACACAACCCACCCTAAGGTCAGCTATGCGTGCCCCAAAGATGCTACAAACACCGTAAACTACTTGCAACTCCCTGACTATGAACAGGGTGGTTAAAGTTTAGAGGGTCAATTAAGGATCCCAATGTGTGGTAGTAACTGTTCATGGATCACAAACACAGATCTCAGCTTAAGTTCGCCTCAATGAAACAACCCACCATGTACTCCTACATGGCCTCTCATCGATACCTTTACCAAATCGTGTTCAACACTTTCACTCGAACCAACACAACCTTTCACTCCAGCTCATCATCCCGATGAGCCGACTGACACAACTCTAAGCATAGCAAGCATAGCATGGTAGGAATCACAAACATGGCTCAATCAACTCCTACACATACTAGTGGGTTTCATCTAGTTACCGTGGCAATGACAGTCATGCAAAGGAAGTGGGTTCAACTACCGCAGCACACAACAGCTTGAATCGCGTTGTCTTAATGCAGAAACGAGAGCAGAAGCGAGAACATGGGTTTGTATCGAATGATCAATGAATTGCTTGCCTCGATGGAACTGGGTAGAGAACTGCCTTCGATGGGTAATCGAGGTTATCTTCTAAGCGTAACCTATCATGAAAGCACACCAAAATGAACACACAAACAATATGCAACAATATGATGCATGCTATGACATGGCAATATGGATGTGTTGGCCTAATGCAAGTTGAAAGAATAGGGGATGAACTCATTTGAATCAAGGATTCAAATGATAGCTCATTTGAGTTAGTCCTAATGGTGCAATATCTTATTCTGGTTATTCAGCATAGTTAACTTGTTTTAACATGCATGAAACCTGTACCAATGGATAGAGTGTATTTTTCTGATAATTTTTCATATATAAATCTTTGCATTTGGAGTTATAGAATAAAAGTTATAAGCATTTGAATTTGAATTATATTCTCGAATTTACTATAACAAAATAAATCCAGAATTTGAATTAATGCGTCAAGATGAGGTCAGCGTGGACGTCAGGGTCAACGGGTCGTCCAGTGTCAAACTGACCAGTGGGACCCGCATGTCGTGGTTAGTTTAACTAATTAACTTAATTAGAACTAATCCTAATTAGTTAACCGGGGTCCACCGTCATTGACTCAGACAACAACAGGCCCACACTGGGTCGCGGGTCAACTCGCCGGGCTCAGCCACGCGAGGCCAAAGGCCAAGGAGCAAAGTGCTTTTGCACTTTCCGGCACCAAATGGGGCGCGGGAGCATCTACGTGAGCCGAGATGAACCGCGTGTTTGTGGGGTTAGTTGGAGCCTGGTGGCGGAGTTGGCACCGGCGACGAGTCAGCGGCGGCCGGGCTCGGGTGATGTCGAACTAGTTGCTAGGGGGCAAGGTGAGGCGCGTGGAGTGCATAGTTAGGCCCAGCGCAACTCGGTGAGTGCGAGGGACAGGGTGGCGTGGTTGCTAGTGGCCGGAGCCTGCGCTGCACGAGCCCGCGGGCGGGGTTCGGTGATCGACGGTGCTCGCTGTGGTGCACGAGGGAGAGAATGGAGAGGATGGGGAGGTAGCCAGCTCACAGTGATCCCGTAGAGAGCCTCTGCCGGGTCGGGACGGCCTGATGCGGCGGCGACGGGCGGGGATCTTCCATGTGGCGGAGTCGGGCGAGGCTCGGGCGTAGCTTCTGGCGAGCAGATGCTCGGGCTCGCTTGTCCGACGAAGTCGACGACGGCGAGGCGACTGCACAAGGTCTCGTGGCGCGGGACGAGGGTGGCTACGGTTACGACGGAGGAGGAGCGACGGTGGCGCCGGGCCATGGCGAGGGAGAGCGAGAGAGAGGAGGCAGGGGAGAATGGGTGTCCTGGTCGGGCGACGACGCGGAGGTCGCCCAGTATGCGGCGGAGCGGCGAGGGTGAAGTGAGGCAGGCGGCCAGCTGCATGGCGCTGCAAGGCCGCCAAGGGCATCAGTTGCTCGCTTGAAGCCGAGCCAAGCAGCCACGGCGCGGGTTGTTGGCTGGGCCGCAGTGGCTGCACGGGCGATGTAAGTATTTTCCTTTTTAGTCTTTTTCTAATTTCTCAGAATCGTGGGGTTTTTAAAATACCAAAACTATTTCAAAAATCACCAAATGCTCCTGGTCACTTGTTGGAATATTCCCAACATGAAACATTTCAGTTTGACAATTTTTGAACATTTAAAATATTTTATATAATTTAAAAGCCCAAGTTCAAAACTTGTGGATTAATCCTAGAACTTTGATGACCTAGAAAATGATCCACCTCCTTTGACATGGGTTCTGATCCAAAACAAAGAGGATGAGCATTTTGAAGGGCATTTCGGATTCATTGAAATAATTTTTAGTAAACCCTAGTTGTTTTAGAGGGGTTCTGGGTTTCGCCTTCCCCATTTCAAATTCAAATGAAATTTAAACATGATGCACACCCTAATGCATGGTCTATCTGGGATGTGACATCATGCATTTCATATCATGTCATCATGTGCATCGATTTGCATACGCAGTTCGCCTCATGATTCCGGCATTTTTCCCGCTGTCTGCTTTTGCAATCCGCACTCCTATCTTCCCATGCCCCTTTTACGCTTTTTCCGTGAGCGGTACTAAACGTTCTCGGAATGGACCGAGGTTTGTCAAGTGGCCTTGGTATACCACCCGTGAGACCACCGTCAAGTTTCGGGTCATTTGAGCTCGCTTTGGTACTCCAACGGTAAACCGCACTCTCGTAAAAGCCTCTTTGAGTTGCAGCCCAACACCCCTTCAAAATAGTCCAATAACCCATCTAAGTCACTTCCATGTTCCGCGCTCGATCACGATCGTGGGCAAAAACTACACCTCATTTGGACTCTCCTAGCTCCCTCTATGCCTATTTACAAACCCCTTCCAAATCTCTTGTCCAACCCTAGCCTTCCCTACTGCTACCGGACGAAGGTCCCACCCGGACACGCCCGCCACGTCGCCGCGCCCTAATCGCCAGCGCCATGGGCACGCCGCTGGCGCTGCCACGTCCACACTCATCGCTCTGGCCGCTGGCCCACCACGCTCTCAAGGCTCTCAAGGCCCGCCGCATGGCTGTCGCCTCGCCGCCGCAGAGCCGGGTTGCCACTCGCTGCCGCCTGGATCTCCGCCTCGCCACCGCTGGCCTCCTCGCTGCCAAGGCCATGACGGCCACTGCGCCGCCGCCACCTCGCCGACTCGCCATTCTCCATCCGGCCACGGCCGGGACTTCTCCACCGCCGACTCGCCCCGCCCTCCTCCCGGCATGATCCGCGCCAAGAGCCGGAGTAGCCCGCTCGATCGGATCGGCCTCGATCGATCCGCCTCGGTCGCGGCGCTAGTTGACTTCTTCCCTCTTTTCTCCAAGTTTTTCACCCCTGTGATATTTTGTGGCATTTTCAACTTAGCATAACTGCATCTCAGAGCTTAATTTTGCTGCTGTAATATGTCAAAATGTTCGCCTCAAGAGTAGATCATTTCATCTCATTGCATCATTTTCATTTGAGCTCATCTTGATGCCCGAAATGCTGTTGGAAGAGGGCTATGTGATGTTAGTTTCGCTTTTTAATGTAACATGCACTTTTGTTATTTTTGCTATGATTGATGTGTGCACCCTATGAATTTGAGTCCTACATGTGTTTTGTAATATGCCATTCCATCTTTCCAGGGGTGTATGCCATGTATTTCTTTGATCTATGTGGTGACTAGCACAAGCATGCAAAGTAGGTGTCCCGATGTTGTCTTTTTCACTGCTTTTGTCGATATTTTGATGCCATGTTAACTTGATGCTACCAAGAGATCCATGCATATTTTGAGATACTTCAGTAAGGATGTTTTGTTCTACATGTCTTTCTCTATCCATCCATGCCTTTGTTTGCAATTATGGGGTGCCATAGCTTGAGTCAATCGAGCTCTACTTTAGCTATCAAATGTTTCCTGGCTGATTGTATACATGTTATTCAATTTTGCCAAGGTTGTTGTGGTTGATCCATTTATGCTGTGATGTTGTTCTTGCCATGTATGTCTTCTATGTCATGTCTTCTTGATGTATGTATGCTTAGTTTATCATATAAGGCTCTGTAGTGAGTGCATTGAGCTTGTAAACATGCCTACTTGTTATCAGTTTTTGACATGCCATGTTGCTGAATCTGTTAACGAAACTTTCGATATTGACATGGGTGTTACTATATTTTCTGATCCTTTTTGGCTTATGGTCAGTAAGGGACTTTTGTTCTATGCTTTGAGTAGATTCATGCCATGCCTTGTTTTGCTATTATAAGTTCCTGTAGCATGTAGTTTTCTTGCTCTGAACATTGCTACCTGATGCTGTTTTTGCCATGTCCAAATTTCGATATTTTGTGCACTTTTGCCATGCTTGTTTGAACCTGTTATGATGTGATTTAGCCGTAGCTCAGTGCTCATCTTTTGTCAAGCATCTTGTGTAGATCACTTCCATCTACTTTGTTGGTACGTTTGGGTGCAGTAGCTTAATTTCTTGTTGCTTGCTAAGTGGCATCATGTGTTAATGGCGATTTGTGCCATTCTTGTTTTGCTTATCATTTGCAAACCGTGCATCCGATTCCGGTGATCTTTATATCGATTTCAACCGAAATCATCTCATCTTTCCAGTGGCATACTTGGTTTGCCAATTTGATGCCTGGTTCATTATTTTCCTTCCGGAGCGCGCATACGCATTGCATATCACATCTCGCATATCATGTCATGTTTTGCATCATGTTGCTTGTGCATTGCACCGTGATTTATTGTGGTTCCTTTGTTTGTGTTCTTGTTTTGGGTAGAGCCGGGAGACGAGTACGTGAACGAGGAAGCTGTTGAGAATGCTTACGAGGATCAAGCTTTCGACAACTCTGAGAGCATTGCAGGCAAGATGACCATACCCTCGAAATCACTTCTATCTTTGCTATGCTAGTTGCTCGCTCTTTTGCTATGCCTATGCTGCGATCCCTACCACTTGCTTTATCATGCCACCCATTTTGCCATGTCAGCCCCTAACCATCCTTTCCTAGCAAACCGTTGTTTGGCTATGTTACCGCTTTGCTCAGCCCTCTTATAGCGCTAGTTGCAGAAGTTGAAGTTTGTTCCTTGTTGAACATGGAGATGTTGTTCCCTGTTGGAACATGTTTACTTGTTGGGATATCACAATATATATCTGCAATAATTAATGCATCTATATACTTGGTAAAGGGTGGAAGGCTCGGCCTTATGCCCGTGTTTTGTTCCACTCTTGCCACCCTAGTTTCCGCCATACCGTGTTATGTTCCTTGATTTCGCCCTTACACTCGGCTGGGTGATTTATGGACCCCTTGACAGTTCGCTTTGAATAAGACTCGCCCAAAGAAGGCCCAACATTGGTTTTTCCATTTGCCACCTAAGTTTTTTCCCCGGTTTTCGCGAGCCCGAGGGTCATCTTTATTTTAACCCCCGAACCAGTGCTCCTTCGAGTGGTGGCCCGAACCGAGCCACCATGGGCCACCACGGGAAACTCGAGGCTTGGTTTTACTCAGAGTTGTCTCATCCGGATGTGCCTCGAGAACGAGATATGTGCAGCTCCTATCGGGATTTGTCGGCACAATCGGGTGGCTTTGCTGGTCTTGTTTTATTGCTGTCGAAATGTCTTGTAGTCCGGGATTCCGAGATTGATCGGGTCTTCCCGTAGAAGGAATATCCTTCGCTGACCGTGAGAGCTTATAATGGGCTGTTGGGACACCCTCGCAGGATATTATCTTCAAAGCCGTGCCTCATGTTATGAGGCAGATGGGAATTTGTTAATGTCCAGCTTGTAGAAAACCCGAAGTTGACCTCAATTAAAATACACATCAACCAAGGTGTAACTGTGATGGTCTCTTCTCGGCGGAGTCCGGAAGTGAACACGGTGTTGGAGTTATGTCCTCGACGAAGTAGTTCAGAATCACTTCTGATCGCTACTAGCTTCACGACGTGCTTTGCTCCTCTTCTCGCCTCTTTGTGAATGTAGCCACCATATATGCTAGTCGCTGCACCAGCTCCACTTTACAACTATGTCCTTCCTATAAGCTTAAATAGCCTTGATCTCGCTGGTGTGAGATTGCTGGGTCCCCGTGACTCACAGATTCTACCAAAACAGTTGCAGCCGATGATGCCAAGGCAGTGACGAACCGAGCTAAAGTGGAGTTCGACGAGGAACGTGGTCGCATTATGTGTCTTTTCCTGATGATCAGTAGTGGTGCCTCAGCTGGGACGATTCGGGATCCGTAGCATTTGGGGTATCTTCTTTTATTTTGGTTCCGTAGTCGACCTTGAGTGTACTCTAATGATGAATGTTTATTTATGTACTGTGTGAAGTGGCGAATCGTAGCCAACTATGTATCTCTTTCCTTATGTATTACATGGGTTGTGTGAAGATTACCTCACTTGGGACACCGATTTCAATGCGGTTATGCTCTAAGTCATGCCTCGACATGCGGGAGATATAGCCGCATCGAGGCGTTACATGCAGCCTTCCGATCATGGCCAAGCAACAGCCGTTGAACGGCCTTGACAGCAATGGGGAGATGAAAGAGCTTGTGAAGATAATGGGCAAAATCGATGTGTCTGTAGGATGATTGTCTCTTTATTTGAAGTGTATGTAGCACTCGTGATATATTCAGTGGCTATGACATGAGCACTTTGTCAAACCTAGTAATGAATGAAACCTTTGTAGCAGTCAAGGCGAGTGTTGTGAACTTCTAATGATTTCTAGTAACGGAAATCAGGGGTATCCCTTTGCTCATAAATAAATAAATAGCGTGACGCTCTTTTGGTAATAAATAAATAAATTAGCAGAGGACCTCGCCGGGTCAGCTTTGTTCTCATTCAAGACGCTAGCAAATTACAGTCCAACAACAAACTATGTCATCAAATTCAAGTTTCACAGCCAAATATGAGTACAACCTAACAACAATGTAATCATGTTTTAGTCAGCCATAGAATCACCAAACACAAATCAGCATACATAACAAGTGATGTTCTCACAGAAAATACTAAACAACATGTTCATCAAAGTTACAGCTTGTCATAGCAAACACAATTTCACATAGTAGATAAAAAATGTCTTCGATAGGCAAATATGACAAAAGCAATGTAATCATCATCCGCAGCAGCAGCGCCAATATCTTCGCCATGTGTATCATCTAAATCATAATTCCCCATGGTTTCATCTTGTTCTTCGCCCTCAACGCCCTCTAACATTGGCTTCTTCTTGATCAACTCTTGTATGTCCACAAGACGACAGCAATCTTTTTCGCCAAGCGCCATTGACTTGATGGTTCTCAAAGATATTAGTAGCATCTGTGTTATCTTGTACATCAGGAGCAGTGTAAGCATCATCTTGTTGTGCAACTTCATTAAATGAATTCTCTACTTAAAGCTTTGCACTACTCTCTAGTCATCGCTACGCAAATGTGTCTTCCAAGAAAAAGATATGTGTTGCTTGATTTGCCAAAATAAAAGGCTCGTTGGTCTAGTACGCTGCCTTGACATTGATGGATTTAAAATAATCATCAACTCTGGGTTTTGCGATCCTGGAAAGCAGGTTATACCTACGACAGCACAAATGTAACCACACAACCGATGATTCTCAAATCGAGATATACTCGCAATCAACAATGTCTGTTATGTTAGCATACATTTTAGTTGTCTCTTTGTCATACGATCCGTGCTCATGATGGCACTGTTTTGTGTCTTCCCGCTTTCTCCTCGCAAGGGTGTTGTAGCGCATCTCCCAACAACGCAAGATTCATAATGTCTTACCCGAGTATCAGACCCATTGCTAGTGAGTAAAGGGCATCATCAACTGCCTGCCCATCCTCCCGCGATCTTCTTAACCTATGGTTAGAAAATAGACAAGTTGATCATCTTATTTACTCAATATATTAAAAACTGATAGTGCAATTCAAAAGCTTACATGGTTTTGAACCATTTCGCAAATCCTGCCATAACCAGTTTGTCAATGTTTCTTGGATTTTGCGGCAGTAACTCCTTTTTGTAGATGTTGCACAACATAGTGATTGCATCAAACATCTAAATATATATGAAAGTGCTGCAAGTTTTGTAGATTACGATGTATAAGCTTGTGCTAAGCACTTACCTTGATATAAGGTAGTATCTCTCGACAGTTATTCGACATATACGATACCATTTTGTCCAAATCTTTAGGTTTGTCCTCTTGTCGACTCTCTTCCCTCGTAACTCCAATAGAATAATCGAAAAAATTGAGCCCTGGATTGTCTTCATCCATCGCTCTTTGCTAACTGATCACCTGTTTCAACGTATTTTGAGCAGAATGTCAACGCTTCAGAAAGCAATGTAGGCCTCTGCAATGGAAACCCTCGGTCTAGCTCTGTCCTCCAACATAGCCCTTGAAAGTGCCTAGCCGCCTTTCAAGAGGGTACATCCAGCCATACTGTATTGGACCTCTAAGTAGTGCCTCATCAGTAGATGAACAGCCAAATGCACCATCACATCAAAGAAGATCTGAGGATATATCTTCTAAAGGTCGATAGGATAGTTGGTATCTTGTCTCTAAGACGCCCAAAGCATCTATCCCGATATTTCTACTGCAGAGTTCCCTCAAGAATTGTCCCAACTCAGTATAAGTTAGGTGGCCCAATCGCCTAATCTAATATGTAAAACCCTTTGAAGTAGGACGTGGCATTCATGAGTTTTCAACCCTTGTACGTTGTCTCCATCTGCACTGACTTTCAAGGTTGGAAGCAAATCCATGTGGGAATCTCACGCGTGAAAGGACCTTGTAGAATTCTTTTCTTTTTACCTTGTTGGAAGGGAGAGAGGGAATTGGTGGAATTGAAGGAAATATGCCCTAGAGGCCATAATAAAGTTATTATTTATTTCCTCATATCATGATAAATGTTTATTATTCATGCTATAATTGTATTAACCGGAAACATGATACATGTGTGAATACATAGACAAACTTAAAGTCACTAGTATGCCTCTACTTGACTAGCTCATTAATCAAAGATGGTTATGTTTCCTAACCATAGACATGTTTTGTCATTTGATTAACGGGATCACAACATTAGGAGAATGATGTGATTGACTTGACCCATTCCGTTAGCTTAGCACTTGATCGTTTAGTATGTTGATATTGCTTTCTCCATGACATATACAAGTTCCTATAACTATGAGATTATGCAACTCCCTGCTTGCCGGAGGAACACTTTGTGTGCTACCAAACATGACAACGTGAATCGGGTGATTATAAAGGAGCTCTACAGTGTCACCAAAGGTACATGTTGAGTTGGCGATTTCGAGATTATTATTAGGTTTTGTCACTCGATTGTCGAGAGGTATCTCTGGCCCTCTTGGTAATGCACATCACTATAAGCCTTGTAAGCAATGTAGCTAATGAGTTAGTTCCGAATAATGCATTACGTAACGAGTAAAGAGACTTGCCGTAACGAGATTGAACTAGGTATTGTATACCGACAATCGAATCTCGGCAAGTAACATACCGATGACAAAGGGAACAACGATGTTGTTATGCGGTTCGACCGATAAAGATCTTCGAGAATATGTAGGAGCCAATATGAGCATCCAGGTTCCGCAGAATTGGTTATTGACCGGAAACAGTTCTAGGTCATGTCTACATTGTTCTCGAACCCATAGGGTCCGCACGCTTAACTTTATGATGACAGTTTCATTATGAGTTTATAGTTTTTGATGTACCGAAGTTTGTTCGGACTCCCGGATGTGATTACGGACATAACGAGGAGTCTCAAAATAGTCGAGACATGAAGATTGATATATTGGACGACTATATTCGGACACCGGATTGGTTCCGAGAGTTATCGGATATATACCGGAGTACCGAGGGGTTACCGGAACCCCCCCCGGAGGTTAATGGGCCTCATGGGCCCAAGTAGAGGAAGAGGAGAGGCGGCCAAGGGGCAGCCGACTTCTCCCCCCCAAGTCCGAATTGACAAGGAGGGGCGCCTTTCCTTTCCCTCTCTCCTTCCCTCTCCTCTCCCATCGCAACAAGGAAGGAGGAGTCCTACTCCCTGTGAGTAGGACTCTCCCGGCGCCGCCTCCCGGCCGGCCGCACCTACCCCTTGCTCCTTTATACACGGGGGCAGGGCGGCACCCTAGAGACACAACAATTGATCATTGAGATCTCTTAGCCGCAAAGTGTGCCCCCTCCACCATAGTCCTCTATAATTGTAGCAGTGCTTAGGCGAAGCCTCTGTGATGTAGAACATCAAGATCGCCACCATGCCGTCGCGGTCGACGGAACTCTTCCCCGACACTTTGCTGGATAGGAGTCCGGGATCGCCATCGAGCTGAACGTGTGCTAAAACCTGAGGTGCCGTGAGTTTCGGTACTTGATCGGTCGGGCCGTGAAGACGCACGACTACATCAACCAAGGTTGTTATAACGCCTGCTTTCGGTCTCACGAGGGTACGTGGACAACACTCTCCTCTCGCTGTTATGCATCACCATGATCTTGCGTAGCGAGGGAATTTTTTGAAATTACTACGCTCCCCAACAAAGGGCATCCGAGCCTGGTTTTATGCGAGATGTTATATGCACGAGTAGAACACAAGTGAGTTGTGGAATATAAGTCATACCGCTTACCAAAGATGTCATACTTTGGTTCGGGCGGTATTGTTGGATGTAGCGCCCGGACCGACATTAAGCGTGACGCTTACGCGAGACCGTTCCTCCCGACGCGCTTTTGCACAGAGGTGGCTAGCGGGTCCGCTTCTCCAACTTTAGTTGAACCGAAAGCTACGCCCGTCCTCATGGAAGGTTAAAACAGCACTAACTTGACGAACTATCATTGTGGTTTTGATGCATAGGTAAGAATGGTTCTTGCTAAGCCCGTGAGCAGCCACGTAAAACTTGCAACAACAAAGTAGAGGACGCCTAACTTGTTTTTGCAGGCATGTTGTGATGTGATATGGTCAAGACGTGATCCTATATTTTATTGTATGAGATGATCATGTTTTGTAACCGAAGTTATCGGCAATCGCAGGAGCCATATGGTTGTCGCTTTATTGTATGCAATGCAATCGCCCTGTAATGCTTTACTTTATCACTAAGCGGTAGCGATAGTCATAGAAGCATAAGATTGGCGAGACGAAACGATGCTACGATGGAGATCAAGGTGTCGCGCCGGTGACGATGGTGATCACGGCGGTGCTTCGAAGATGGAGATCACAAGCACAAGATGATGATGGCCATATCATATCACTTATATTGATTGCATGTGATGTTTATCCTTTATGCATCTTATCTTGCTTTGATTGACGGTAGCATTTTAAGATGATCTCTCACTAATTATCAAGAAGTGTTCTCCCTAAGTATGCACCGTTGCGAAAGTTCTTCGTGCTGAGACACCACGTGATGATCGGGTGATAGGCTCACGCTCAAATACAACGGTGCAAAATAGTTGCACACGCGAATACTCGTTAAACTTGACGAGCCTAGCATATACAGATATGGCCTCGGAACACGGAGACCGAAGGTCGAACGTGAATCATATAGTAGATATGATCAACACAGTGATGTTCACCATTGAAACTACTCCATCTCACGTGATGATCGGACATGGTTTAGTTGATTTGGATCACGTGATCACTTAGATGATTAGAGAGATGTATGTCTAAGTGGGAGTTCTTAAGTAATATGATTAATTGAACTTAAATTTATCATGAACTTAGTACCGATAGTATTTTGCTTGTCTATGTTTGTTGTAGATAGATGGCTCGTCTGTTGTTCCGTTGAATTTTAATGCGCCCTTGAGAAAGCTAAGTTGAAAGATGATGGTAGCAATTACGCCGGACTGGGTCCGTAACTTGAGGATTATCCTCATTGCTGCACGTAAGAATTACGCCCCCGAAGCACCGCTGGGTGCCAGTGCCTGCTGCAGATGCAATCGGCGACGCTTAAGAACGCCTCGGCAGAGCAAAGCTGATGACTACTCAATAGTTCAGCAGCCATGCTTTACGCTTAGAACCGGTCTTCAACGACGTTTTGAATGTCATGGATCATATGAGATGTTCCAGAGTTGAAGTTAATATTTCAAGCAAATGCCCGGATTGAGAGATATGAAGTCTCCAATAAGTTCTATAGCTGTAAGATGGAGGAGAATAGTTCTGCAATGAACATATACTCAAAATGTCTGGGTATAATAATCACTTGATTCAACTGAGTTAATCTTCCGATGATAGTGTCATTGATGTAATTCTTCAATCATCGCCACCAAGCTACAAGAGCTTCGTGATGAACTATAATATGCAAGGGATGGACAAGACTATTCCCGAGCTCTTCGCAATGCTAAAGGATGTGGAGGTAGAAATCAAGAAGGAGCATCAAGTGTTGATGGTCAATAAGACCACCAGCTTAAGAAGAACAACAAGCAAGTTGCTCAGAGAAGAAACCCAAGTCTGGACCTAAGCTCGAAACCGAGTGCTTTACCCAAGCATCGACACTCGGAAGCGTAACTGCCCCAAGTATTTGGCGGATAAGAAGGATGGCAAGGTGAACAAAGGTATATGTGATATACATGTTATTGATGTGTACCTTACTAATGCTCGCAGAAGCACCTGGTATTTGATATCGGGTTCTATAATATTTGCAACTCAAACAGGGACTACGGATTGCTTAAGATTGGCAAAGGATGAGGTGACGATGCGCTGGGAAATGGTTCCAAAGTCGATGTGATCGCGGTCGGCACGCTACCTCTACATCTACCATCGGGATTAGTTTTAGACCTAAATAATTGTTATTTGGTGCCAGATTACATAAACATTATATCCGGATCTTGTTTGATGCGAGACGGTTATTCATTTAAATCATAGAATAATGGTTGTTCTATTTATATGAGTAATATCTTTATGGTCATGCACCCTTGAAGAGTGGTCTATTTTATTGAATCTCGATAGTAGTGATACACATATTCATAATGTTGAAGCCAAAAGATGCAGAGTTGATAATGATAGTGCAACTTATTTGTGGCACCGCCGCTTAGGTCATATCGGTGTAAAACGGATGAAGAAACTACATAACCGATGGACTTCTGAATCACTTGATTATGGATCACTTGGTACTTAAGTAACCGTGCCTCATGGGCAAGATGACTAAAACGCCGCTTCTCCGTAACTATGGAGCGAGCAACTGATTTG
Source organism: Aegilops longissima (assembly GCA_021605205.1). NCBI lineage: Eukaryota > Viridiplantae > Streptophyta > Magnoliopsida > Poales > Poaceae > Aegilops > Aegilops longissima. The sequence goes on along the minus strand of JAHIAM010004376.1, from coordinate 3,086 downwards.
TTGGAAATCATACATACTGATGAATGTGGTCCAATGAATATTGAGGATCGCGGCGGGTATCATTAGTTTCTCACCTTTACAGATGATTTGAGCTGATATGGGTATATCTACTTGATGAAACACAAGTCTGAAACATTTGAAAAGTTCAAAGAATTTCAGAGTGAAGTGGAAAATCATAGTAACAAGAAAATAAAATTTCTACGATCAGATCGTGGAGGAGAATATTTGAGTTACGAGTTTGGTTTACATTTGAAGCAATGCGGAATAGTTTCGCAACTCACGCCACCCGGAACACCACAACGAAATGGTGTGTCCGAACGTGTACTTTACTAGATATGGTGCGATCTATGATGTCTCTTACTTATTTACCGCTATTGTTTTGGGGTTATGCTTTAGAGACGGCCGCATTCACGTTAAATAGGGCACCATCAAAATCAGTTGAGACGATGCCTTATGAACTGTGGTTTGGCAAGAAACCAAAGTTGTCGTTTCTTAAAGTTTGGGGCTGCGATGCTTATGTGAAGAAACTTCAACCAGATAAGCTCGAACCCAAATCGGAGAAATGTGTCTTCATAGGATACCCAAAAAGATACTATTGGGTACACCTTCTATCACAGATCTGAGGGCAAGACTTTTGTTGCTAAATTCGGATCCTTTATAGAGAAGGAGTTTCTCTCGAAAGAAGTTAGTGGGAGGAAAGTAGAACTTGATGAGTTAACTGGACCTGCTCCCTTATTGGAAAGTAGTTCATCACAAGAACCGGTTTCCTGTGACAACTACACCAATCAGTGAGGAAGCTAATGATACTGATCATGAAACTTCTGATCAAGTTACTACCGAACTTTGTAGGTCTACTAGAGTAAGATCTGCACCAGAGTGGTACGGTAATCCTATTCTGGAAGTCATGTTACTTGACCATGGCGAACCCACGAACTATGAGGAAGCGATGATGAGCCCAGATTCCGCAAAATGGCTTGAGGCCATGAAATCTGAGATGGGATCCATGTATGAGAAGAAAGTATGATTCTTTGGTTGACTTGTTCGATGATCGGCAAGCCATAGAAAATAAATGGATCTTCAAGAAGAAGACCGACGCTGACGGTAATGTAATCGCTCACAAAGCTCGACTTGTTGCGTAAAGGTTTTCACAAGTTCAAGGGGTTGACTACGATGAGACTTTTCACCAGTAGCGATGCTTAAGTCAGTCTGAATCATGTTAGCAATTGTCGCATTTTATGATTATGAAATTTGGCAAATGGATGTCAAACTGCATTCCTGAATGGATTTCTGAAGAAGAGTTGTATATGATGCAACCGGAAGGTTTTGTCGATCCAAAAGGTGCTAACAAAGTGTGCAAGCTCCAGCGATCCATTTATGGACTGTGCAAGCCTCTCGAGTTGAATAAACGCTTGATAGTGTGATCAAAGCATATGGTTTTATATGACTTTGGAGAAGCCTCAGATTTACAAGAAAGTGAGGGGAGCTCAGTAGCATTTGATATTATATGTAGATGACATATTGTTAATTGGAAATTATATAGAATTTTTGGATGGCATAAAGGATACTTGAATAAAAGTTTTCAATGAAAGACCTCGTGAAGCTGCTTATATATTGGGCATCAAGATCTATAGAGATGGATCAAGACGCTTAATTGTACTTTCACAAAGCACATACCTTGATAAAGTTTTGAAGAAGTTCAAATGGATCGTGCAAAGAAAGGGTTCTTGCCTCAGTATTATAAGGTGTGAAGTTGAGTCGCACTCAATGCCCACCACATGAGAAGATAGAGAGAAAATGAAAGATGTTCCTATGCTTCAGCCATAGGCTCTATCATGTATGCAATGCTGTGTACCAGACCTGACGGTGCTTAGCAATAAGCTTTAAGGGTAGGTACCAAAGTAATCCAGAGTGGATCATCGACAGCGGTCAAGAATATCCTGAAATGCCTAAAAGGACTAAGGATATGTTTCGCTTATGGAGGTGACAAAGAGCTAGTCGAATGGTTACGCCGATGTAAGCTTTGACACCGATCTAGACGATTCTAAATCGAAACCGGATACATGTTTATATTGAACGGTGGAGCCTGTCGCTTGGTGCAGTTCTAAACAAAGCGCCGTAGGGATCTACATGCTAAGCGGAGTACATAGCTGCTTCGAAGCAGCAAAGGAAGGAGTCTGATGAAAGAGTTCATTTTCGATCTAGGTGTCATACCTAGTGCATCGGAACCAATGAAGATCTTCTCGTGACAATATCGGGCGCAATTGCCTTGGCAAAGGAATCCAGATTTCACAAGAGGACCAAGCACATTAAGAGGCGCCTCAATTCCATCCGGGACCAAGTCCAAGTGGGAGACATAGAGATTTGCAAGATACATACGGATCTGAATGTTGCAGCCATTGACTAAGCCTCTTCCACGAGCAAAACATGATCAGACCAAGACTCCATGGGTGTTAGAATCATTACTTGTAATCTAGATTATTGATTCTAGTGCAAGTGGAGATCAAGGAAATATGCCCTAGAGGCAATAATAAAGTTATTATTTATTTCCTCATATCATGATAAATGTTTATTATTCATGCTATAATTGTATTAACCGAAACATGATACATGTGTGAATACATAGACAAACTTAAAGTCACTAGTATGCCTCTACTTGACTAGCTCATTGATCAAAGATGGTTATGTTTCCTAACCATAGACATGTGTTGTCATTTGATTAACGGGATCACAACATTAGGAGAATGATGTGATTGACTTGACCCATTCCGTTAGCTTAGCACTTGATCGTTTAGTACGTTGCTATTGCTTTCTTCATGACTTATACAAGTTCCTATAACTATGAGATTATGCAACTCCCATTTGCCGGAGGAACACTTTGTGTGCTACCAAACGTCACAACATAAATCGGGTGATTATAAAGGAGCTCTACAGGTGTCTCCAAAGGTACATGTTGAGTTGGCGATTTCGAGATTAGGTTTTGTCACCTCATTGTCTGAGAGGTATCTCCGGCCTCTCGGTAATGCACATCACTATAAGCCTTGCAAGCAATGTAGCTAATGAGTTAGTTACGGAATGATGCATTACGT
>JAHIAM010004375.1:0-46472 GCA_021605205.1 Aegilops longissima | reverse complement strand
GAGAAGTCAAGCACCACAAACACCGACAATCGGGTCCTACACCTGCCAGACATTTTGTACCCCTAGGGGTAGGCCTATATAAACCCCCTGTGGCACCCATGCAAAGGGTTCGCACCTTAGTCCACCCACACACACACAGAGAGAGGAAGTTAGGGCTAGCCTTGTTCTTCCTCCCCTCTAGAGAAACAAACAAGGAGCAAGCTTGTAGCCACCATTGTTGCTTGAGTTATCATGGAGACCCTGTGAACATTTTCAAAATCCCCAAAACCTAAAAAGAAAAAGTTACGGGCTTTCAAGATCTAGCGCAAAAAATTCAAAATATCAAATTTTTAGTGGCGCACCGTGATGTGGTGCGCCACTAGTAATGTAAAAATTGTGATCGCCAGCGGCGGAACTAGAGCCACGCCTCCCGACAAAGCACACATCATCAATGGCACTACCATAGTACTAAGCAGCCGGCAGGACTTCACAACATGCCACGGCTCTGCCTGGGCTAAGCACGAGACATTAGGTGGCCCACCAAAGTGGCTGGGTTTAAAAGGGCTTCAAGTGAGAAGCCACACCACAAACACCGATAATCGGTCCTACAACTGGCCAGACATTTTGTACCCCTAGGGGTAGGCCTATATAACCCCCTGTGGCACCCATGCAAAGGGTTCAGATTTTAGTCCACCCACACACACACACAGAGAGAGGAAGTTAGGGCTAGCCTTGTTCTTCCTCCCTCTAGAGAAACAAATCAAGGAGCAAGCTTGTAGCCACCATTGTTGCTTGAGTTATCATGCGGAGACCCTCAAAACATTTTCAAAATCCCCAAAACCTAAAAGAAAAAAGTTACGGGCTTTCAAGATCTAGCGCAAAAAATTCAAAATTTCAAATTTACTAGTGGCGCACCGTGATGTGGTGCGCCACTAGTAACGTAAAAAAAAAGATCGCTCGCCAAAGGGCGGAATGTAGCCACGCCCCAACAAAGCACACATCATCAATGGCACTACCATAGTACTAAGCAGCCGGCAGGACTCACCAAGGCTGCCACGGTCTCGCTTGGCTAAGCACGAGATATCTAGTGGCCCACCAAAGCATGCTGCCTCAATTGGGCAGTTTATGGAGAAGCCACACCACAAACACCGATAATCGGTCCTACACCGCCAGACATTTTGTACCCCTAGGGGTAGGCCTATAAAACCCCCAGTGGCACCCATGCAAAGGGTTCAGACCTTTAGTCCACCCACACACACATAGAGAGAGGAAGTTAGGGCTAGCCTTTGTTCTTCCTCCCCATCTAGAGAAACAAAATCAAGGAGCAAGCTTGTAGCCACCATTGTTGCTTGAGTTATCATGCGAGACCTCATAAACATTTTCAAAATCCCCAAAACCAAAAAGAAAAAAAGTTACTGGCTTTCAAGATCTAGCGGCAAAAAATTCAAAATTTCAAACTTACTAGTGGCGCACTGTGATGTGGTGCGCCACTAGTAATGTAAAAAATTGTGATCGCTCGCCAAAGTGCGGAATCAGAGCCACGCCTCCCGACAAAGCACACATCATCAATGGCACTACCATAGTACTAAGCAGCAGATTGCAGGACTCCACCATTGGCCACGGCCTGCTCATGCTAAGCACGAGATTAACTAGTGGCAGTACCAAAGCATGTAGTGGCTTCGGGGCATGGAGAAGCCACACCACAACACCGACAATCGGTCCTACACCCTGCCAGACATTTTGTACCCTAGGGGTAGGCCTATATAAACCCCTGTGGCACCCATGCAAAGGGTTCAGCACCTTAGTCCACCCACACACACACACAGAGAGAGGAAGTTAGGCTAGCCTTGTTTTTCCTCCCCTCTAGAGAAACAAACAAGGAGCAAGCTTGTAGCCACCATTGTTGCTTGAGTTATCATGAGACCCTCATAAACATTTTCAAAATCCCCAAAACCTAAAAAGAAAAAGTTACGGGCTTTCAAGATCTAGCGGCAAAAAATTCAAAATTTTCAATTACTAGTGGCGCACGTGATGTGGTGCGCCACTAGTAATGTAAAAAATTGATCGCCACAAAGCGGAACAGAGCCACGCCCCGACAAAGCACACATCATCAATGGCACTACCATAGTACTAAGCAGTTGCAGGACCTGCCAACAAGTGCCACGGCCCTGTTGGCTAAGCACGAGACATTCAGTGGCCCACCAGCAAGGGCTGCCAAGGCTTAAGCATGAGAGGCCACACCACAACACCTACAATCGGTCCTACACCTGCCAGACATTTTGTACCCCTAGGGGTAGGCCTATATAAACCCCTGTGGCACCCATGCAAAGGGTTCAGACCTTAGTCCACCCACACACACACAGAGAGAGAGAAGTTAGGGCTAGCCTTGTTCTTCCTCCCCTAGAGAAACAAATTTCAAGGAGCAAGCTTGTAGCCACCATTGTTGCTTGAGTTATCATGAGACCCTCAAAACATTTTCAAAATCCCCAAAAACCAAAAAGAAAAAAAAGTTATGGGCTTTCAAGATCTAGCGAAAAAATTCAAAATTTCAACTTACTAGTGGCGCACCGTGATGTGGTGCGCCACTAGTAATGTAAAAAATTGTGATCGCTCGCCAGCGGAACAGTAGCCACGCCCCCGACAAAGCACACATCATCAATGGCACTACCATAGTACTAAGCAGTGGCAGGACTCGGCCAGCGGGCGCCACTCTGCCCTCTGTCTGGCTAAGCACGAGACATTAGCAGGCCCACCAAAGTGGCCCAGTGGTCATGAGAAGCCAAGCACCACAAACACCGACAATCGGTCCTACACCCTGCCAGACATTTTGTACCCCTAGGGGTAGGCCTATATAAACCCCTGTGGCACCCATGCAAAGGGTTCAGCACTTAGTCCACCCACACAAACACATAGAGAGAGGAAGTTAGCTAGCCTTGTTCTTCCTCCCTCTAGAGAAACAAAATTCAAGGAGCAAGTTTGTAGCCACCATTGTTGCTTGAGTTATCATGCGAGACCCTCAAAACATTTTCAAAATCCCCAAAACCTAAAAGAAAAAAGTTACGGGCTTTCAAGATCTAGCGCAAAAAATTCAAAATTTCAATTTACTAGTGGCGCACTGTGATGTGGTGCGCCACTAGTAATGTAAAAATTGTGATCGCCGCCAAAGGGCGGAACTGTAGCCACGCCCCGACAAAGCACACATCATCAATGGCACTACCATAGTACTAAGCAGTGCAGGCAGACTTCGGCCAGCAAGTGCCACGGCTGTCATGGCTAAGCACGAGACAACTAGCAGGCCCACCAAAGCATGCCCTCAGTGGCCATGGAGAAGCCATGACCACAAACACTGATAATCGGGTCTCACCCTGCCAGATTATTTTGTACCCCTAGGGGTAGGCCTATATAAACCCCTGTGGCACCCATGCAAAGGGTTCAGACCTTAGTCCACCCACACACACACAGAGAGAGGGAAGTTAGGCTAGCCTTGTTTTCCTCCCCTCTAGAGAAACAAATCAAGGAGCAAGCTTGTAGCCACCATTGTTGCTTGAGTTATCATGCGAGACCCTCATAAACATTTTCAAAATCCCCAAAACCAAAAAGAAAAAAGTTATGGGCTTTCAAGATCTACCGAAAAAATTCAAAAATTTCAACTTACTAGTGGCGCACCGTGATGTGGTGCGCCACTAGTAATGTAAAAATTGTGATCGCTCACAAAGCGCGAATCAGAGCCACGCCTCCCCGACAAAGCACACATCATCAATGGCACTACCATAGTATTAAGCAGTCTGCAGACCTGGCCAACAAGGCCACGGCCTGCTTCTGGCTAAGCACGAGACACCAGTAGTGCTCACCAAAGCATGGTCTCAGTGGCTTCCCAAGCAAGGTTCTGCACACCACAACACCCATTAATCGGGTCCTACACCCTGCCAGACATTTTGTACCCCTAGGTAGGCTCTATATAAACCCCCTGTGGCACCCATGCAAAGGGTTCAGACCTTAGTCCACCCACACAAACACATAGAGAGAGAAGTTAGGGCTAGCCTTGTTCTTCCTCCCACTAGAGAAACAAATCAAGGAGCAAGCTTGTAGCCACCATTGTTGCTTGAGTTATCATGGAGACCCCAAACATTTTCAAAATCCCCAAAACCTAAAAAAAAAAAAGTTACGGGCTTTCAAGATCTAGCGGCAAAAAATTCAAAATTTAATTTACTAGTGGCGCACCGTGATGTGGTGCGCCACTAGTAATGTAAAAAATTGTGATCGCCACAAAGCGGAACTGAGCCACGCCTCCCGACAAAGCACACATCATCAATGGCACTACCATAGTACTACAGCAGCAGCAGATTGGCCAACCACTGCCACGGCCTGGCTTAAGCATTTAGACATCCAGCAGGCCCACCAGCTGCGTTATGCCTCAAGTGGCCATGAGAAGCTGGCACCACAAACACCGACAAACGGGTCCTACACCCTGCCAGATTTTTGTACCTAGGGGTAGGCCTATATAAACCCCCTGGGCACCCATGCAAAGGGTTCAGACTTTAGTCCACCCACACACACAGAGAGAGAGGTTAGGGCTAGCCTTGTTTTCCTCCCCTCTAGAGAAACAAATCAAGGAGCAAGCTTGTAGCCACCATTGTTGCTTGAGTTATCATGAGACCCAGCTAAACATTTTCAAAATCCCCAAAACCTAAAAGAAAAAAGTTACGGGCTTTCAAGATCTAGCGGCAAAAATTCAAAATTTCAACTTACTAGTGGCGCACTGTGATGTGGTGCGCCACTAGTAATGTAAAAATTGTGATCGCCGCCAAAGCATGAAACCGTAGCCACGCCTCCCAACAAAGCACACATCATCAATGGCACTACCATAGTACTGGCAGCAGTTAAGCAGACTCCACCAAGTGCCATGCCACGGCTCTGTCGGCTAAGCACGAGATTAAGTGTAGCAGGCCCACCAGCGGCTGTCTCAGTGGTGGCAAGGCAGGCTTCCAATCATGACCACAACACCGATAACCGGGTCCTACACCTGCCAGACATTTTTGTACCCCTAGGGGTAGGCCTATATAAACCCCTGTGGCACCCATGCAAAGGGTTCAGCACCTTAGTCCACCCACACACACACATAGAGAGAGAAGTTAGGCTAGCCTTGTTCTTCCTCCCTCAGAGAAACAAATCAAGGAGCAAGCTTGTAGCCACCATTGTTGCTTGAGTTATCATGGAGACCCCTGTTAAACATTTTCAAAATCCCCAAAACCTAAAAAGAAAAAAGTTACTGGCTTTCAAGATCTAGCGGCAAAAAATTCAAAATTTAAACTTTTATAGTGGCGCACCGGATGTGGTGCGCCACTAGTAATGTAAAAAAAAATTGTGATCGCTCGCCAGTGGCGGAATCAGAGCCACGCCTCCCCGACAAAGCACACATCATCAATGGCACTACCATAGTACTAAGCAGCAAGCAGACTGGCCAAGTGCCACGCCCTGTCTTGGCTAAGCACGAGACAACTAGTGGGCTCACCAAAGCAGTAGAAGGCCACGGGAGAAGCTTGTGACCACAAACACCATAATCGGTCCTACACCCGCCAGACATTTTGTACCCCTAGGGGTAGGCCTATATAAACCCCTGTGGCACCCATGCAAAGGGTTCAGACCTTAGTCCACCCACACACACACACAGAGAGAGGAAGTTAGGCTAGCCTGTTTTTCCTCCCCTAGAGAAACAAATCAAGGAGCAAGCTTGTAGCCACCATTGTTGCTTGAGTTATCATGCGAGACCCTCAAAACATTTTCAAAATCCCCAAAACCAAAAAAGAAAAAAGTTACGGGCTTTCAAGATCTACCAAAAAAATTCAAAATTAACTTACTAGTGGCGCACCGTGATGTGGTGCGCCACTAGTAATGTAAAAAAAATTGTGATCGCCACAAAGCATGGAATCAGAGCCACGCCTCCCCGACAAAGCACACATCATCAATGGCACTACCATAGTACTAAGCAGCCGGCAGGACTTCGGCCAGCGGCCACTACTGCCTGTCTAAGCACGAGACACTAGTGGCTCACCAAAGCAGCGTCTTCAAAGTGGCTTCATGTGAGAAGCAACACCACAAACACCCATAATCGGGTCCCACACCTGCCAGACATTTTGTACCCCTAGGGGTAGGCCTATATAAACCCCTGTGGCACCCATGCAAAGGGTTCAGACTTAGTCCACCCACACACACACATAGAGAGAGGAAGTTAGGGCTAGCCTTGTTCTTCCTCCCTCTAGAGAAATGTACAAGGAGCAAGCTTGTAGCCACCATTGTTGCTTGAGTTATCATGCGGAGACCCCAAAACATTTTCAAAATCCCCAAAACCTAAAAGAAAAAAAGTTACGGGCTTTCAAGATCTAGCGGCAAAAAATTCAAAATTTCAAATTTACTAGTGGCGCACTGTGGATGTGGTGCACCACTAGTAATGTAAAAAAATTGTGATCGCTCACCAAAGCGGCGAACTCAGCCACGCCTCCCCGACAAAGCACACATCATCAATGGCACTACCATAGTACTAAGTAGCCGCAGACTCGCCGCCAAGGCCAGGCCACTACTGTCAAGGCTTAAGCACGAGACAACTAGCAGGCCCACCAGCATGGCCTCAGGGTCAAGTGGAGAAGCCACACCACAAACACCGACATAATCGGTCCTACACCCTGCCAGACATTTTGTACCCCTAGGGGTAGGCCTATATAAACCCCTGTGGCACCCATGCAAAGGGTTCGCACCTTAGTCCACCCACACACACACATAGAGAGAGGAAGTTAGGGCTAGCCTTGTTCTTCCTCCCTCTAGAGAAACAACTCAAGGAGCAAGCTTGTAGCCACCATTGTTGCTTGAGTTATCATGGAGACCCTGCAAAACATTTTCAAAATCCCCAAAACCTAAAAGAAAAAAGTTACGGGCTTTCAAGATCTAGCGCAAAAAATTCAAAATTTTCAACTTACTAGTGGCGCACTGTGATGTGGTGCGCCACTAGTAACAGTAAAAAATTAGATCGCCAAAGCAAGTGAACTGAGCCACGCCCCCCAACAAAGCACACATCATCAATGGCACTACCATAGTACTAAGCAGCCGGCAGACCCACCAGCGGCGCCACTACTGCTTGGCTAAGCACGAGATAACTAGCAGGACCACCAAAGCATGTTCCTCAAAGGGCAGCAAGGCAGAAGCTTGCACCACAAACACCGATAATCGGTCCTACACCCTACCAGACATTTTTGTACCCCTAGGGGTAGGCCTATAAAAACCCCTGTGGCACCCATGCAAAGGGTTCAGACCTTAGTCCACCCACACACACACATAGAGAGAGGAAGTTAGGCTAGCCTTGTTCTTCCTCCCCTAGAGAAACAAATCAAGGAGCAAGCTTGTAGCCACCATTGTTGCTTGAGTTATCATGAGAGACCTGCAAAACATTTTCAAAATCCCCAAAACCTAAAAGAAAAAAAAGTTACGGGCTTTCAAGATCTAGCGCAAAAAATTCAAAAATTTCAAACTTGCTAGTGGCACACCGTGATGTGGTGCGCCACTAGTAATGTAAAAAGTGATCGCCGCCAAAGCATGGAACTGTAGCCACGCCTCCCGACAAAGCACACATCATCAATGGCACTACCATAGTACTAAGCAGTCAGCAGACTCGGCCAGTGGCGGCCACGGCTCTGTCTTGGCTAAGCACGAGACAACTAGTGGCCCACCAAAGCAAGAGTGTTTCAAGTGGCTTCAAGAAGCCACACCACAAACACCGATAATCGGTCCTACACCCGCCAGACATTTTGTACCCTAGGGGTAGGCCTATATAAACCCCCCTGTGGCACCCATGCAAAGGGTTCAAACCTTAGTCCACCCACACACACACATAGAGAGAGTTAGGCTAGCCTTGTTCTTCCTCCCTCAGAGAAACAAATTTCAAGGAGCAAGCTTGTAGCCACCATTGTTGCTTGAGTTATCATGCGAGACCTGCTAAACATTTTCAAAATCCCAAAACCTAAAAAAGAAAAAGTTACGGGCTTTCAAGATCTAGCGGCAAAAAATTCAAAAATTTCAACTTACTAGTGGCGCACCGTGATGATGGTGCGCCACTAGTAATGTAAAAAATTAGGATCGCTCGCCAGCGGCGAACTCAGAGCCACGCCTCCCCACGACAAAGCACACATCATCAATGGCACTACCATAGTACTAAGCAGCCAAGCAGGACTCTGCCAAGGATGCCACTTGTACCGCCTCTGGCTAAGCACGAGACACTATTAGCAGTGGCCCACCAAAGCAGCCACGGGTTCAAAGGGTCATGGAGAAGCCTGCACCACAAACACCGACAATCGGTCCTACACCCTGCCAGATTACATTTTGTACCCCTAGGGGTAGGCCTATATAAACCCCCTGTGGCACCCATGCAAAGGGTTCAGACCTTAGTCCACCCACACACACACATAGAGATAGGAAGGCTAGCCTTGTTCTTCCTCCCTCTAGAGAAACAAATTCAAGGAGCAAGCTTGTAGCCACCATTGTTGCTTGAGTTATCATGCGAGACCCCGTTAAACATTTTCAAAATCCCCAAAACCTAAAAAAAAAAAAGTTACGGGCTTTCAAGATCTAGCGCAAAAAATTCAAAATTTCAACTTATTAGTGGCGCACCGTGATGGTGCGCCACTAGTAACAGAAAAAAATTGTTTTTGAATTTTTTTTCAAAAATGATACGTAATATGATCGAAGTTTGAAATATTTTTCAAAATTTCATCATAGTCATGAACATGAACAAAGTCCTAGACATCAACAAGGTATAACAGATTGATATGCTAGATATATCAACAAGTGCCTCGTGAAGTGAGCCGTTGTCATTGATAGAACTCTCAAGTTGCTGCTTGGGCTGGAGTAGTGTGAGGATGGGTGACCTTTCGGGAAGTTTGACCACCTGAGTGCGATTTGACCTGAGATTAAGCATATTGACCCGATATTAAGCCATAGTGAATCGAGATTAAAAAATTAAAAATTTAAAAAAAATTTGAAAAAAATGTTACTAATGGCAAGATTTTATAGGTGCGCCATTAGTATACTAGATACTAATGAAGATTTTGATGTGGTGCGCCATTAGTATAGCAGATACTAATGGCGATCTGGTTATACTAATGGCGACTACATGGTGCGCCATTAGTAAAAATACTAATGGTAGTTAGTAATGGCGCACCTAGAAGCGCCATTAGTAGGCAAAACCGCAGCGCCATTAGTAGGCCTTTTTCTAGTAGTGCCACCTTCGTGGCCCCCCTGTTGCTCCACCGATGTACTCCTTCCTCCTATATATACCTACTTACCCCCAAACGATCGACACAGAGCCAAAACCTAATTCCACCGCCAAGAACCTTCTCTGACTCCACGAGATCCCATCTTGGGCCTTGTTCCTGAGCTCACGAGGGGGCATCCATCACGGAGGGCTTCTACATCATCACCATAGCCTCCGATGAAGTGTGAGTAGTTTACCTCGCACCTTCGAGTCCATAGTTAGTAGCTAGATGGCTTTTCTCTTTTGGATCTCAATACAATGTTCTTCCCTCTCTCGTAGATCTATTCGATGTAATCTTCTTTTGCTCAGGTTTGTTGAGACCGATGAATTGTGGGTTTATGATCAAGATTACCTATGAACAATATTTGAATCTTCTCGAATTCTTTTTATGTATGATTGGTTATCTTTGCAAGTCTTTTGAATTATCAGTTTGGTTTGGCCTACTAGATTGGTTTTTCTTGCAATGGGAGAAGTGCTTAGCTTTGGGTTCAATCTTATGTGTCCTTTCCTAGTGATGAGGTGCAGCAACGACGATTGTATAGTTGCTATCGAGGATAACAAGATGGGGTTTTATCATATTGCATGAATTTATTCTCTACATCATGTCATCTTGCTTAAGGCTACTACTGCTTTTCTTGAACTTAATACTCTAGATGCATGCTGGATAGCGGTCGATGAGTGGAGTAATAGTAGTAGATGCAGGCAAGAGTCGGTGTACTTGTCTCGGACGTGATGCCTATATACATGATCATACCTAGATATTCTCATAACTATGCTCAATTCTGTCAATTGCTCAACAGTAATTCATTCACCCACCATAAAATACTTATGCTCTTAAGAGAAGCCACTAGTGAAACCTATGGCCCCCGGGTCTATCTTCATCATATTAATCTTCCTACACTTGTTTATTATCTTTGATTTTTTACTTTGCTTTTATTTTCCTTTGCATCTTTATCACAAAAATACCAAAAATATTATCCTATCATATATATCGATCTCACTGTAGTGAATGTGAAGGGGTTGACAACCCCTTATCGCGTTGGTTGCAGGAGTTATTTTCTTTGTGTAGGTACGAGGGACTCGCACAGAGCCTCCTCATCGGATTGATATCTTGGTTCTCATAAACCGAGGGAAATACTTACGCTACCTTGCTGCATCATCCTTTCCTCTTCAAAGAAATCCAACGCAGGCTCAAGAGGTAGCACCGCAGCAGACATGACATCACCCATGGCAGAGAAGGCCATGTTACTGGTTGTCAGGTATGGCCCACTTGCGCTGGGCCCCACCCGCTGCTGAGAAGCTGGCGGCGAGCCCGACTGCCGGCACGAGGGGAGGCCGACTCTCGCAGTGGCCCTCTCCTCCCTCAAAGTCTGTGGCGCCATTAATCAAGAGATGGGAGTGGCTATAGTGATCGCCAGCCAGCGGCGGAACAGAGACACGCCCCCGACAAAGCACACATCATCAATGGCACTACCATAGTACTAAGCAGCCGGCAGGACTCTGCCAACAAGGCTGCCACGACTGTCGGGCTAAGCACGAGACACTTAGCAGGGCTCACCAAAGCGGGTTTCAATGGTCATGTGAGAAGCCACACCACAAACACTGACAATCGGTCCTACACCCGCCAGACATTTTGTACCCCTAGGGGTAGGCCTATAAACCCCTGTGGCACCCATGCAAAGGGTTCAGACCTTAGTCCACCCACACACACACATAGAGAGAGGAAGTTAGGCTAGCCTTGTTCTTCCTCCCCTAGAGAAACACTCAAGGAGCAAGCTTGTAGCCACCATTGTTGCTTGAGTTATCATGAGACCTCAAACATTTTCAAAATCCCCAAAACCTAAAAGAGAAAAAGTTACGGGCTTTCAAGATCTAGCGGCAAAAAATTCAAAAATTTCAATTATAAGTGGCGCACCATGGATGTGGTGCGCCACTAGTAACAGTAAAAAATTGTTTTTTAATTTTTTTAATTTTTTTTCAAAATGATACGTAATATGATCGGAAGTTTGAAATATTTTTCAAAATTTCATCATAGTCATGAACATGAACAAAGTCCTAGACATTAACAAGGTATAACAGATGGATATGCTAGATATATCAACAAGTGCTCGTGAAGTTAGCTGCTCGGGTTGGATAGAACTCAAGTTAAGCGTGCTTGGGCTGGAGTAGTGAGGATGGGTGACCTTCGAAGTTTGACCACTGAGTGCGATTTGACCTGAGATTGCATATTGACCCGAGATTAAGCCATAGTGAACTGAGATTAAGAAAAAGTGAAAAAATTTAAAAAATTGAAAAAAATTAGAAAAATTTAAAAAAAATTGAAAAAAATGTTACTAATGGCGATTTTATGGGAAAGCGCCATTAGTATACTAGATACTAATGGCAAGATTTTGTGTGGTGCGCCATTAGTATACCGATACTTATGATGCATCAGGCTATACTAATGGCGATTATGATGGTGCGCCATTAGTAAAAATACTAATGATGTTAGTAATGGTGCACCGTAGTGCCCATTAGTAGGCAAAACCGTGCGCCATTTGTAGGCCTTTTTCTAGTAGTGCCACCTTCAGGCCCCCTGTTGCTCCACCGACGCATTCTTCCTCCTATATATACCTCACGCACTCTCAAACGATCGATACAGAGCCAAAACCTAATTCCACCGCCGCAACCTTCTCGTACTCCACGAGATCCCATCTTGGGCCTTGTTCCGAGCTCACGAGGGGGCATCCATCACGAGGGCTTTACATCATCACCATAGCCTCCGATGAAGTGTGAGTAGTTTACCTCGCACCTTCGAGTCCATAGTTAGTAGCTAGATGGCTTTTCTCTTTTGGATCTCAATACAATGTTCTTCCCTCTCTCGTAGATCTATTCGATGTAATCTTCTTTTATACTGTGTTTGTTGAGACCGATGAATTGTGGGTTTATGATCAAGATTACCTATGAACAATATTTGAATCTTCTCTGAATTCTTTATGTATGATTGGTTATCTTTGCAAGTCTTTTTGAATTATCAGTTTGGTTTGGCCTACTAGATTGGTTTTTCTTGCAATGGGAGAAGTGCTTAGCTTTGGGTTCAATCTTATGTGTCCTTTCCAAAGGATGAGGGTGCAGCAACGCACGATTGTATAGTTGCCATCGAGGATAACAAGATGGGGTTTTATCATATTGCATGAATTTATTCCTCTACATCATGTCATCTTGCTTACATGCTACTCTGCTTTCTTGAACTTAATACTCTAGATGCATGCTGGATAGCGGTCGATGAGTGGAGTAATAGTAGTAGATGCAGGCAGGAGTCGGTCTACTTGTCTCGGACGTGATGCCTATATACATGGTCATACCTAGATATTCTCATAACTATGCTCAATTCTGTCAATGGCTCAACAGTAATTCATTCACCCACCATAAAATACTTATGCTCTTAAGAGAAGCCACTAGTGAAACCTATGGCCCCCGGGTCTATCTTCATCATATTAAGCTTCCTACACTTGTTTATTATCTTTGATTTTTTAATTTGCTTTTATTTTCCTTTGCATCTTTATCACAAAAGTACCAAAAATATTATCCTATCATATATATCGATCTCACTCGTAAGTGATCGTGAAGGGATTGACAACCCCTTATCGCTGGTTGCAGGAGTTATTTTCTTGTGTAGGTACGAGGACTCGCAGTAGCCTCCTCACCGGATTGATACCTTGGTTCTCAAAACCGAGGGAAATACTTACGCTACCTTGCTGCATCATCCTTTCCTCTTCAAAGAAATCCAACGCAGTGCTCAAGAGGTAGGACCGCGCAGCCCATGACATCACCCATGGCAGAGAAGGCCATGCTCCCACTACGGGCTGTCGGTATGGCCCACTCTACTGGGCCCCACCTGCCGAGAGAAGCTGGCGGCGGCGAGCCTTGACCAGCTGGCACGAGGGAGGCCGACTCCCTGCAGTGGCCCTCTCCTCCCTCAAAGTCTGGCGCCATTAATCAAGAGATGGGAGTGGCTATAGTGATCGTCACCAAAGCGCGGAACTGTAGCCACGCCTCGACAAAGCACACATCATCAATGGCACTACCATAGATTAAGCAGCCGGGCAGGACCAGGCCACGGCCTGCCATGTCCTGCCGGCTAAGCACGAGACACTAGCAGGCCCACTGTGCGGGCGGTTCCCATGCAGTGGCAACACACACACAGTGGAGAAGCCACACCACAAACACCGACAATCGGGTCCTACACCGGCCAGACATTTTGTACCCCTAGGGGTAGGCCTATATAAACCCCCTGTGGCACCCATGCAAAGGGTTCAGACTTAGTCCACCCACACACACACATAGAGAGAGGAAGTTAGGGCTAGCCTTGTTCTTCCTCCCCTAGAGAAACAGCTCAAGGAGCAAGCTTGTAGCCACCATTGTTGCTTGAGTTGTCATGAGACATAGCAAACGGCAACAAATGTTGTCGCGGAAGTACATTCCGCCATGCTCTAGGGCACGGTCCGACATGGTTGAATAGCCTGAACTCCCCGCAGCATCAACAACTGGTAGATTTCATCAAGTCTTCGTCCGCAACTTCACCAGCACCTACAAGCAGCCTTCCAAGCCCGCCAGCTTCGCAAGCGTTAGCGCCTCGACAAGTCCACCCGCTACCACCGATGCGGTGGGCTGAACTGCGAACTCCCGGAAGGTGCATGAGGTCCAAGCAATCGAGTATTTCACATGCGTGCCGAGAAGGCACCTTACTCAAGCACCGACTCCTCCGAATGAGCCAACCACACTCGACGAGCTGCTGATCATAGCGCAAGCACGCCACCGCCAATCCTCCATGAAGTCAAGCCCGAGTGGATGATTCTCGGGAGGTGCCCCTCTGCCTCGAACGCTGGCCGAGACAACAATGCGCCAAGAATTGAACGACAACAAGCGAAGCCCTGCACGGCTTCCACCAGCCGGCAGGTGGCCAGCTTGAGGATAAGCACCAAGGACACTCCTGCCAAGGGCGGCAAGCCAGCTTGGTTGCCCGCTTCCTTTGAGCAGACCTCGCCCCCGCAAGTTCCACAAATGCGCGGCCGCCCAACCATACAACTCGAAGTGCCACTGCTTGTCCGTGATCGCCAAGGGAGAAGGATCGCCTCCGCTTGCCGGCTCATTGCTCGCTCAAGAGTCACGCCGCCCAGCAGTCCAAGAGTCCAATATGATTACCTGAAGAACATGGTGCTTATGTTGTCTTCACCAAGGTGGCCTGATGATAGTTGCCTCACCTGCTCTAGAGTTCATGCACCGCTCAGAGGCCTATCTGGCCGGAGCCAGTCACCACCCGAAGTGATGCCTTCTCCGGTTCCTATGCCTTGGTGTTGATGCCACCTCGCCACGGAGAGGCGAGCTGCCTGTGTTTCCCGAATTCTTATAGATGCCGCAGCAGATCAACATTCTTTACCGTGATACCATGGAGAAGCGTGCATCAAACACAAGCAGCCTGCCTAGTCGGACTGGTTTCATGGCATTGTGACCGCCTTTCCGTCACCAATCGGCAAGATCAAGATAGATGTCATCTTTGAGACAGGAATCACTTCCGCCGGAAGCGATCCGTTTGAGGTGGTTGACCTGCAAAGCCCTTATCATGTGCTCCTAGGCCGCCAGCTCTAGCCAAGTTCATGGCGGTACCCCATTATGCCTACCTCAAGTCAAGATGCTAGGGACCAGGGCATTATCACGATCAATGGAGACTATGAGAAGTCGTCACCTGGTTGCATCCAAGAGCCGGGCTGGCCGAGTCCCTTGTGATGCTGCCGAGAAGAAGCTCCTAGACCGCGGTGGCCATGGCTGGCAAGCACTGGACCTGTCACTGTAACCAAAGAGTCGAGACCTAGGGCTCCTTCTGCTGGCCAAAGAGTCAAAGAAGATTCCCTTGACCCCGAGTACTCAGAGAGGCATGCTATCATAGGTACCAACCTCGATAGCAAATAGGAAAGCGAGATCGCGATTTCTCCATGAGAATCGGGACATCTTTGCATGGTCTCCCAAAGACATGCCGTGTTCCGACGGATTTCGCAGAGCACAAGCTACATGTCAAGCAGATGCCAAACCACCAAACAACCCTCTCGCCGACCGTTGAGGAGAAGAGAAGAATCATTGAGAGGAGATTGCTCCGTTGGCAGCCCGCATCATTATGGAAGTTTTCTTAATGGCTTGCCAACCCACCTTGTAATCAAGAAGAAGAATAAGTGGTGCATGTGCATTGATTGCACCAGCCTCAACAAAGCCTACCCCAAGGATCAGCCTATTATTCCTTAATTGACTAAGTGATAGACGCCATGCCGGATGCGAGCTGTTGAGTTTCTGGATGCCTACCATGTTACCACCAAATCAAGTTGAACCCAGCATCACCAAGACCACCTTCATCACACCATTCCGAGCCTTCTCACACCGACGATGACATTCGGCTTGAGAAATGCCATGCCATGTTTCGTTGTTGCATGCGAAGTGCCTCCTCAGCAACTCGGCAGAATGCCCACGCCTATGTAGACGATATTTGGTGATGACGGAGAAGCGCAGACCTCTTGAAGATTAGAAGGAAACTTTTGAAAATCTGCGCCGTTTCAGATCAAGCTCAACCGTAAAATGCGTTTTGAGTACCAATGCCAGCCTGGCTTATCGGGTCTTAGAGCGCAACATTGAGTGCAACCCGGAAGATCAAGGCCATCGAGAGGATGGAGAGACCCACCCACTAAGAGACGCCCGAAATTCACCGCTATTTGGCATCCATCACCGCTTATCATTGGTTGGGCGAGAAGGCTCTACCCCGTACTCAGCTCATGAAGCTGCATCACTCATTTCGAGTGGAATGACAAGGTGAAGAAGTTCTCCAGCTTGAAAAGATGTTGATCACGCCACCGTCCCGGCGGCCTCGATCGCTAAAGAGCCCATGTACTTACATCGCCGCCACCACCGGTGGTCAAGATCACATGGTAGTAGAGTGCCCAAGACGGCAGCACAGCCAGTCCATAGGCCCGTACTATTTGAGCGAGGTGTCACAACTCAAGCGTAACTACCCTCACTACTGTAAGATGTGCTATCATGCACTTTGCCGCCAAGAAGCTGAAGCCACTTTCAAGAGCACCCAATCACGGTTGTCTGCACTGCCCCGCTTGCCGAGATCATTGGCAAAGAGATGCATTTGGTCAGGCCAAATGGGCCATCGAGTTGGCCCCTACACCATCTTCTAAGCCACACACCGCCATCGAGTCCCAAGCACCGCCGACTCGCCGATCGGGCTAAGACCCAGACTCGCCAGCCCGGACTCCACTCATTGGCGGATGCACTTTGATGGCTCAAGATGTGGACCAGCTGGGAGTCGGCTTGTTCTCACTTCTCTCAAAGGTGACAAGCCTCAGATACACATTGAAAATCCATTTTGGCGCCCAACAATGTGGCCGAGTATGAAGCACTAATACACGGCTCCGCCAGCCAAAGAGATTGGTATCCGCGGATCTCGCAGGTGGTGACCCGACTTGGTGGTCCATCACCGTTCGTGACGGGATGCCAAGGATGCAAACATGGCAAGTTATCGCTTTCGCTTAGCAGCTCAACGGATATTTTGAGGGTGCGAAGTTCCTTCACGTACACGGAATGAAAACGAGCCACCGATACCGCACGGATCGCTCCACCCGGCAAGCAATACCAGCCGCTGCCTCCCTTCGCTGCCTCAAGCCGCCAATCGCTTCTCCAATCGAGTCCATCTTCGCGGCCTCCCAAGCAGTGATCCGACTGGGCTGCAGCAGCTGGTCTGGATTTCAGAAAGGCACGGGATCAAGCAATGCATCTGCCCGACTTCACAACCCGCCTGTGGACTTCACCAAGCTGCTCGAGGATCAGAAAGCCGACCCGCCCGGGAATTCACAACCTGCCCGAGCCGCCACGGCCCGGGACTTCAAAGAATGCAACAAGCGGCAACCGACTCCAACCTGTCAGCCCCAACCCAACCTCCCTAGTACAAGTGGTCATAGTGGCAGAGAAGAAATTCAAGCACCTTCATGGGCACCGCGAATCCTTAAGTTTCGTGAATAGAGCTGCCGATCGATGAGATCGGCAGTGCGCCGAAAGAGGGCTCACACGATAGTAAATGAGAGCTTGTCGATGCAGCGGATCGAGTCCTCAAAGACGCGAGAACCGTAGAAGGCCAAGCAATCCTCGAGATATCCACTAGCATGAAAAGCCACCACGCGGCCTTCCAGATCTTGTCGCCAAAGCTTTCCGCCATGGTTTCTTCGCTGACTGCTGGAAGACGCCATCGCTTGGTCAAGCATCGCAGGGTGCAGAATTTAGTTACAAGCAACATCATCGCTTCAGACTAAGACCATCCCCTACTTGGCCCTTTGCCGTGGGGTTGGACATGGTGGGACATTCAAGATAGCACGCGCGCCATGACCCATCTCGTCATTGTGGACAAATTCACCAAGTGGATTGAAGCAGCCAATCAAGAAGTTGAACGGTCCGACCGATGTGACCTTCATCACAGATATCAACATCCGATGCGCACACAAAGATCATCATCGACAATGGCACGAATCTTGCCAAGGAAGCCTTGGCCCGCTTTCTGACGCTGGCATCCGATCGACTTAGCATCCGCTGCCCATCCGCAGTCAAACGGAAGTCGAGCAAGAAAACGGACTCATCCTCTTCATCAAGCCCGGACTGGTCGAGACACCGGAGGATCGGCTAACTGCTGGATCGACGAAGCTGCCGCATTCCCCGTGGAGCCTCCGCACCACCGAACAAATCAACCGCTTACCCATATTTCGTAACGTGCCGAGGCCATCATCCCAACCGACATTGAGTTTGACTCACTCGCGGCCACCATGTACATGGAAGCCGAGGCAAAGGAAGCACGAGAAGATGGTGTCGATTCGCTCAAGAGGGCCGCTGTTGGCACTCACCGGTTCGCCATCTACCAACAGAGAGTCTATGCTGCTACCATAGCCAAGGTCAAGCCAAGATCCTTCCAAGAGGGAGACCCAGTTCGGTGATCCATAATACGCCAGCACAAGCTCTCGCCCCTTCATCATCGCAGCATTGGGCAACAACTCCTACTACCTCATCAACGCCAGAAGCCCAGAGCACGCGAAGAGACGATTCGTGCAAGGAATAGGAGCGCCCATGGAATGCAAGTCTGGCCTCAAGATTTTACATTGATTCAGATGTACCACGCTACATTTTGTATTAAGCACTAAGACATCGGGTCCGGCGAGGAGCACTGGGCTACCTTTTTATCTATATGATAAGATCTATGCCTATGAATGTTATTTATTATTCTGCTCGGCACCGGTTCGACTAAACGGTCCGGGGCTTGCCGCCTTTTATGATGTCAATGCTACCTGCAATGACGGTAGTGTGCCGGCATTTGCTTCTCTCTTGCCATAAGGCATATCGCAGCGATCGTCCGTCCGCAAGAGTTAAAGGTAGGAAATGGTGCCACACGAAAATGGCTAAGGACTAAAGCATTTAAATAGGGCTCGCTCGCCGCATCGCTGCTGAGCAGCCGCCGCCGTTTCTAACTTAATTTGCTACACTCACCAACGGTTAAAGTACTTGCCTTCCCAAAACAACCAAGTAATTGACCCAGCCACGCACTATAGAGTGGTTGTCCAGCCGGCAAGACGGCATCCAAGGAAAGGCGGCAAAGGAAAAGCCAAAGGAGCAAGACAAGTTGCAAATCGGCAAAGACATTTATATAGTAAAAGGCCCTCGCAAGATTCAACGGAGTTTGAATACCCTGCATGGGTGGAACCAGAACTTAACAATTTTGTTCAAGAGGTTACAAAACAGAAAAGAAAAGATAACTCGGTCGCCTAGGTAGGAATGGCAATGGAGCCCCATACCCGCCAAACCCATGGGTATTTCATCTATTAGGGTTGGGGATAGGCTAATTTTTTCCCATGGGGATATTTACTAAACTAATTTATTCCCACGCACAACGGGATGGGGCTGATACTGCCCCCCCAATAATACCCATCGGGAGCTACTTTTTAACTATGACATGGAAACCTTAAAATATTCACAAATAAACTTAGAAAACAAAGAAACTCGAGGAAAACCTTGAACCTAACCCACGCCCTCACCTCAGCCCGCCACCATGACCAAGAAGTGAGTATGACCTAGATCGATATTAGTAACATGGAAAATGCCATTTATATTTGTTGATTATAGTATGTCACATTATGTATATGATCATTTGTTCATGGGGATGGGGAACCTAATGGGGCCCTGCTCTAGTGCGGCATGGGCATGGAAATTTCATCCCTACCATGTAAACAGGATGGGGATGGGATGATGGGGAATAGATGGGATGGGGATGTTCTAGGATACCCATAGGATTGTATCCATTGCCATCCCCACGCCTAGGCCGAGGAGCAGAGCTGATCGGAGGGGTCGGCGGAGGTCGAGGCTCCCGGGTGAGCTGGGCTGCCCGGTGGGTCTCGGCCGTCAAGATCGGCAGCAGCTTGGCTCACCGTGAGCTGGTCGCTGGTCGAGACTTGGTCAGCCGAGGCTGGCTGTCGCCGCCATCATCCAAGGCGCTGCCTTCACCATCCTCCTCCTCCTCCTCGCCTCATCGCTGGAGGCGATCTCTCCACCGAGTCCCGCCGCTTTCCTGGATTCAGCCCAACTAGTTGGGCGGATCTCGCGCCCACCTCATCTAGCTCGGGAGGACACTGGTGTCCGTGGTACTGGCGACATGCAGGGCGCCGATGATAGAGCTCAGATGACATCAGATTCAAATCTTCACCGGCTTCAAAGACGGAGAGTGGCCAGCTAGTCTGTGTTCAGCCAAGGTACTACCCCCTTGACGAACTCCAAGGCCTGCCTGGCACCCGGCCAAGCGGAGGAGCTCTTCCACGCATCGACAAGCACTGGCGGCCACGCCCAACCTGGAGGTCCGATTAAGGGTGCATGTAATGAGCACCCGCCGAGGGCAGAGAACACCTGGCCCGGGGCCGAGACGGGAGCCCAAGTGCTGGCCGAGACGAGCTGATGGCCAGCAGCTCAGCGAGGGTCCGGGGGCGCACGACAGGTCACCAGCCAGCTCTTCCTCACGACGAGCCTCGATGGCTTGGCTGGGCGGCGCGGACTAAACGGGAAATACTCTACAAAACAAGAAAGTATGAAGCTAGAAGCCGCCTATATGACATGTTGGCAGGCAGAAGAAACAGAAGGACAACTCACCATCGAGCAGGTCTCGATCTCGCCAGAGCTGGCCCAACAGGCAATCTCCTTCTTGACCCTGTTCGAGGCGAAGTCTCAACTCGACCTGGAGGGCCTCTCCACATCCATGAGCTTGCAGTCCGCCGTGCTTGTCCGCCGGGTTAGCCAGCTTGGCCGCTTCGCGCTCTTGCTCCATCTGGCTGCGCCTCCTTGGAGTGTAGCGCGTTTGATCCTTGTCCGCTTGATGCCGTAAGGTGGCGCGGCTCCTGTAAGACAGAAATCAACAAAGAAAGAAGTAGTTGCTGAAGTTCTCACCCAACTGCCAGCCGTCCCGAATCTCGGGGTTACACTGCA
The DNA here is from genome assembly GCA_021605205.1 of Aegilops longissima. Classification (NCBI taxonomy): domain Eukaryota; kingdom Viridiplantae; phylum Streptophyta; class Magnoliopsida; order Poales; family Poaceae; genus Aegilops; species Aegilops longissima. Next base: position 25,660 of record JAHIAM010004375.1, on the reverse strand, counting down.
GTAGCCGGGCGCTACTCACGGAGAACGAAGAGCGGAGTGCTTATCTGTCGCCCCAGTGGTCCGCTGGCCAGCTCCGGACTGGGAGTTGAAGGCGGCCGCACGGATGTTGTGGTAACTGCAACAAAGACAATAGAAGAAAAGAAAGGGTTAGCACTCGAACTTACCTTTGTTGAGCGCTGCTCAAGAGCCGCCCGAACTCGGGTTACATCTGGAAAGTGCTGGCGCACCCTCACGTAAGAATACAAGAAACTACAAGAATCGTAAAATGGTCAAGGAACTTACCCGACGGCGGTCACGACGCCAGAACGCCTTTCGTAGTTCTGGAGGGCGGTGTTTGGGCCCGCCAGATCGACTTCAGGCGAACCTTGTTAGGACGCCATCCCGCTTCCCAGACGCCCACTCACGGGAGCACCGTGGCCTCCGCTTTGGGGCCGACGAGCTTGAGGTTCGACCGAGGTCGCAGCCAAGTCGCTTTCACCACACACCGCGCTGGCCGGATCGCGGGCAACGGGGTCGCTTCCCCACCCAGCTCGCCACCCACTTGAAATCGGGCGGCATGATAGGCTGATTGCCGACCTCGCAATATGGTACTTGCCGAGGCACCTTCGCCCTCAAGGTGTTGGCGCCGCCTCTTCCTCTCCATGACCGGGTTGCCACCGTGCTCCTCCAATCGGTGCGGATCTTCGGTGCCGGCGCGCAGAGCGCAGGGGTGATAAGTCATGAACTCGCCTGCATGCTCCCTCTTCTGGCTTGGCAGCCACGCCCGCCTGCCGCTTGTTCACGCTGGCCCACCTAGGCCTTGGACGCGGTCGGGCTTGGGCCTTGCGTCCGCCTCGCGCCACCTGGCCGCTCCTCTGCCGCCACGCCTCATTTCCACGCTGGCCTCACAGATTTTTCCATCGCCCCGGAGGTCGGGCGAAGCGGGCCTATGGCGGGTGTTACGGAGCCCTCCGTCTCTCGATGATGGAGGCGGAGGATAACCGCCAAGGGAGAGCGGGCTCGCTCAAGCAAGACAAGACGAACTCGGGAGTTTGCAAAAGACAAAAAAACAAGAATAGACAAGCACTTACGCGACACCGCCGGCAGCTGTCGGCCCTTCGAACCGGGCCGCTTTATGTGGCTTCTCCCGCTCGTTGTTCGCCGAGCTTTGTTTTTTACGCCGCCTTGCAGCCGCTTTGATGCCAAGGCCACCATAGCCGGGCGCTATTGAGGAACTTGCCCTCACCTCGATGGCGACCGCGGGCGCGTAGCCATGCTCCTCCTCATCACCGCCCAGCCTCGAGGTCAGCTGCTTTCTCCGAGCCAGCCGCCTGCCTACCACTCGTGGCATCGCTTTTCTTCCATGGCGCCGCTTCCTGTCGGGTCAGCTCCGCCCTCGCAGATCGGTCCTCGATGAGTGGAGTAATAGTAGTAGATGCAGGTGAGTCGGTTCACTTGTCTCTGACGTGATGCCTATATACATGATCATACCTAGATATTCTCATAACTATGCTCAGTTCTGTCAATTGCTCAACAGTAATTCATTCACCCACCATAAAATACTTATGCTCTTAAGAGAAGCCACTAGTGAAACATATGGCCCCCGGGTCTATCTTCATCATATTAATCTTCCTACACTTGTTTATTATCTTTGATTTTTTACTTTGCTTTTATTTTCCTTTGCATCTTTATCACAAAAATACCAAAAATATTATCCTATCATATATATAAGATCTCACTCTCGTAAGTGACTGTGATGGGATTGACAACCCCTTATCGTGTTGGTTGCGAGGAGTTATTTTCTTTGTGTAGGTACGAGGGACTCGCGCATAGCCTCCTACTGGATTGATACCTTGGTTCTCAAAAACTGAGGGAAATACTTACGCTACCTTGCTGCATCATCCTTTCCTCTTCAAAGAAATCCAACGCAGTGCTCAAGAGGTAGCACCGCGCAGCCCATGACATCACCCATGGCGAGAAGGCCATGCTCCCACCACGGGTTGTCGGTATGGCCCACTCGCTACTGGGCCCTACCGCTGCTGAGAAGCTGTATAGGCGGCGAGCCCGACCAGCCGGGCACGAGGGAGGCCGACTCCCGCAGTGGCCCTCTCCTCCTCAAAGTCTGTGCGCCATTAATCAAGAGATGGGGAGTGGCTATAGTGATCGCCGCCAAAGCGGCGGAACCAGAGCCACGCCTCCCCAACAAAGCACACATCATCAATGGCACTACCATAGTACTAAGCAGCCGGCAGACTCGGCCAACAAGGCGGCCATGGCCTGTCAGCCTAAGCACGAGACACATTAGCAGGGCCCACCAAAGGCGGGTTCCCAAGTGGCCATGGAGAAGCCACACCACAAACACCGATAATCGGGTCCTACACCCGCCAGATTATTTTGTACCCCTAGGGGTAGGCCTATATAAACCCCCTGTGGCACCCATGCAAAGGGTTCTGCACCTTAGTCCACCCACACACACATAGAGAGAGGAAGTTAGGGCTAGCCTTGTTCTTCCTCCCTCTAGAGAAACAAACTCAAGGAGCAAGCTTGTAGCCACCATTGTTGCTTGAGTTATCATGGAGACCCTCTAAACATTTTCAAAATCCCCAAAAACCTAAAAGAAAAAAAGTTACGGGGCTTTCAAGATCTAGCAGCAAGAAAATTCAAAAAAATTCAAACTTACTAGTGGCGCACCGTGGATGTGGTGCGCCACTAGTAACAGAAAAAAAATTGTTTTTGAATTTTTTTTTGAATTTTTTTTAAAAATGATACATAATATGATCGAAGTTTGAAATATTTTTCAAAATTTCATCATAGTCATGAACATGAACAAAGTCCTAGACATCAACAAGGTATAACAGATTGATATGCTAGATATATCAACAAGTGCCTGTGAAGTGAGTGTTGTCGGGTTGGATAGAACTCGTTGCGTGCTTGGGCTGGAGTAGTGTGAGGATGGGTGACCTTTGGGAAGTTTGACCACGGAGTGCGATTTGACCTGAGATTAAGCATATTGTCCCAGATTAAGCCATAGTGAATCGAGATTAAGAAAAATTTAAAAAATTAAAAGAAATTGAAAAAATGTTACTAATGGCGATTTTAGGAAAGCGCCATTAGTATACTAGATACTAATGAAGATTTTATGTGGTGCGCCATTAGTATACCGTATAATAATGGCGATCTGGCTATACTAATGGCGACTACATGGTGCACCATTAGTATACAGATACTAATGGCGCATAAAGGTGCGCAATTAGTAAAAAATACTAATGGCGTGCTAGTAATGGCGCACCGGTAGTGCGCCATTAGTAGGCAAAACCGGTGCGCCATTAGTAGGCCTTTTTCTAGTAGTGCCACCTTCGTGGGCCCCCTGTTGCTCCACCGACGTACTCCTTCCTCCTATATATACCTACGTACCCCCAAACGATCAGATACAGAGCCAAAAACCTAATTCCACCGCCGCAACCTTCTGTACCCACGAGATCCCATCTTGGGCCTTGTTCCGGAGCTCTGCCGGAGGGGGCATCCATCACGGAGGGCTTCTACATCATCACCATAGCCTCTCCGATGAAGTGTGAGTAGTCTACCTCAGACCTTCAAGTCCATAGTTAGTAGCTAGATGGCTTCTTCTCTCTTTTTGGATCTCAATACAATGTTCTTCCCCTCTCTCGTGTAGATCTATTCGATGTAATCTTGTTTTTGCGCTATGTTATTTGAGACCGATGAATTGTGGGTTTATGATCAAAATTACCTATGAACAATATTTGAATCTTCTCTTAATTCTTTTATGTATGATTGGTTATCTTTGCAAGTCTTTTTGAATTATCAGTTTGGTTTGGCCTACTACATTGGTTTTTCTTGCAATGGAAGAAGTGCTTAGCTTTGGGTTCAATCTTATGTGTCCTTTCCCAAAGGATGAGGGTGCAGCAACGTGACGATTGTATAGTTGCCATCGAGGATAACAAGATGGGGTTTTATCATATTGCATGAATTTATTCCACTACATCATGTCATCTTGCTTAATGCTACTCTGCTTTCTTGAACTTAATACTCTAGATGCATGCTGGATAGCGGTCGATGAGTGGAGTAATAGTAGTAGATGTAGGTGAGTCGGTCTACTTGTCTCTGGACGTGATGCCTATATACATGATCATACCTAGATATTCTCATAACTATGCTCAATTCTGTCAATTGCTCAACAGTAATTCATTCACCCACCATAAAATACTTATGCTCTTAAGAGAAGCCACTAGTGAAACCTATGGCCCCCGGGTCTATCTTTATCATATTAATCTTCCTACACTTGTTTATTATCTTTGATTTTTACTTTGCTTTTATTTTCCTTTGCATCTTTATCACAAAAATACCAAAATATTATCCTATCATATATATCGATCTCACTCGTAAGGACTGTGAAGGGATTGACAACCCTTATCGCGTTGGTTGCAGGAGTTATTTTCTTTGTGTAGGTACGAGGGACTCGCAGTAGCCTCCTACCGGATTGATACCTTGGTTCTCAAAACTGAGGGAAATACTTACGCTACCTTGCTGCATCATCCTTTCCTCTTCAAAGAAATCCAACGCAGTGCTCAAGAGGTAGCACCGCAGCAGCCCATGACATCACCCATGGCGAGAAGGCCATGCTCCCACTACGGGTTGTCGGTATGGCCCACTGCTACTGGGCCCCACCTCGCTGCTGAGAAGCCGAAGGCGGCGAGCCCGGACTGCTGGCACGAGGGGAGGCCCACTCCTGCAGTGGCCCTCTCCTCCTCAAAGTCTGGCGCCATTAATCAAGAGATGGGAGTGGCTATAGTGATCGCCGCCAAGCGGCGGAACAGTAGCCACGCCCCCCGACAAAGCACACATCATCAATGGCACTACCATAGTACTAAGCAGCCGGCAGGACTCCGCCAGCTGCCATGGCCTGCTCGGCTAAGCACGAGACAACTAGCAGGCCCACCAAAGCGGCGGGTTCCCAGTTCATGGAGAAGCCACACCACAAACACCGATAATCGGGTCCTACACCCGCCAGACATTTTGTACCCCTAGGGGTAGGCCTATAAAACCCCTGTGGCACCCATGCAAAGGGTTCAGACCTTAGTCCACCCACACACACCCATAGAGAGAGGAAGTTAGGGCTAACCTTGTTCTTCCTCCCTCTAGAGAAACAAATCAAGGAGCAAGCTTGTAGCCACCATTGTTGCTTGAGTTATCATGGAGACCTCTAAACATTTTCAAAATCCCCAAAACCTAAAAGAAAAAAAGTTACGGGCTTTCAAGATCTAGCGCAAAAAATTCAAAGATTTCAAACTTACTAGTGGCGCACCGTGGATGCGGTGCGCCACTAGTAACAGAAAAAATTTGTTTTTGAATTTTTTGAATTTTTTTCAAAAATGATACGTAATATGATCGGAAGTTTGAAATATTTTTCAAAATTTCATCATAGTCATGAACATGAACAAAGTCCTAGACATCAACAAGGTATAACATGATTGATATGCTAGATATATCAACAAGTGCCTGTGAAGTGAGTCGCTGTCGGTTGGATAGAACTCAAGTTAAGCGTGCTTGGGCTGGAGTAGTGTGAGGATGGGTGACCTTCGAAGTTTGGCCACGGAGTGCGATTTGACCTGAGATTAAGCATATTGACCCGAGATTAAGCCATAGTGAATTGAGATTAAGAAAATTTGAAAAAAATTAAAAAATTGAAAAAATTGAAAAAATTGAAAAAATAAAAATTTTTTTAAAAAATGTTACTAATGGCGATTTCTATGGGTGCGCCATTAGTATACTAGATACTAATGGCGATTTTCTATAGGTGCGCCATTAGTATACCGTATACTAATGGCGCATCAGGCTATACTAATGGCGATTAGTTGGTGCGCCATTAGTAAACAATACTAATGGCGTAGTTAGTAATGGCGCACCGGTAGTGCGCCATTAGTAGGCAAAACCGTGCCCCATTAGTAGGCCTTTTTCTAGTAGTGCCACCTTCCTGGCCCCCTGTTGCTCCACCGACGCATTCTTCCTCCTATATATACCTACGCACTTCAAACGATCGACACAGAGCCAAAACCTAATTCCACCGCCGAACCTTCTCAGACTCCACGAGATCCCATCTTGGGCCTTGTTCCGAGCTCACGAGGGGGCATCCATCACGGAGGTCTTCTACATCATCACCATAGCCTCCGATGAAGTGTGAGTAGTTTACCTGCACCTTCGAGTCCATAGTTAGTAGCTAGATGGCTTCTTCTCTTTTGGATCTCAATACAATGTTCTTCCCTCTCTCGTAGATCTATTCGATGTAATCTTATTTTTGCGCTGTGTTTGTTGAGACCGTTGAATTGTGGGTTTATGATCAAGATTACCTATGAACAATATTCGAATCTTCTCTGAATTCTTTTATGTATGATTGGTTATCTTTGAAAGTCCTTTTGAATTATCAGCTTGGTTTGGCCTACTAGATTGGTTTTTCTTGCAATGGGAGAAGTGCTTAGCTTTGGGTTCAATCTTGTGTCCTTTCCCAAAGGATGAGGGTGCAGCAACGCATTTATTTTATAGTTGCCATCGAGGATAACAAGATGGGGTTTTATCATATTGCATGAATTTATTCCTCTACATCATGTCATCTTGCTTACATGCTACTCGTTATCTTGAACTTAATACTCTAGATGCATGCCGGATAGCGGTCGATGAGTGGAGTAATAGTAGTAGATGCAGCAGAGTCGGTCACTTGTCTCTGGACGTGATGCCTATATACATGATCATACCTAGATATTCTCATAACTATGCTCAATTTCACAATTGCTCGACAATAATTCATTCACCCACCATAAAATACTTATCCTCTTAAGAGAAGCCACTAGTGAAACCTATGGCCCCCGGGTCTATCTTCATCATATTAATCTTCCTACACTTGTTTATTATCTTTGATTTTTTACTTTGCTTTTATTTTCCTTTGCATCTTTATCACAAAAATACCAAAAATATTATCCTATCATATATATCGATCTCACTCGTAAGTGACTGTGAAGGGATTGACAACCCCTTATCGCGTTGGTTGCAGGAGTTATTTTCTTTGTGTAGGTACGAGGGACTCACAGTAGCCTCCTACCGGATTGATACCTTGGTTCTAGAAAACTGAGGGAAATACTTACGCTACCTTGCTGCATCATCCTTTCCTCTTCAAAGAAATCCAACGCAGTGCTCAAGAGGTAGCACCGCGCAGCCCATGACATCACCCATGGCAGAGAAGGCCATGCTCCCACTACGGGTTGTCGGTATGGCCCACTCGCTGGGCCCCACCTGCTGCTGAGAAGCCGTAGGCGGCGAGTCCGGACCAGCCAAGACGAGGAGGCCGACTCCTGCAGTGGCCCTCCCTCCTCAAAGTCTCAGGCGCCATTAATCAAGAGATGGGAGTGGCTATAGTGATCACCCGCCAGCGCGGAACTGTAGCCACGCCCCCCGACAAATCACACATCATCAATGGCACTACCATAGTACTAAGCAGCTGGCAGGACCTACCAAGCAGCTGCCATGGCCTGTCGGCTAAGCACGAGACATTCTAGCAGGCTTCACCCGGCGGCGGGTTCCCAGTGGCCGCGGAGAAGCCATGCACCACAAACACCCACAATCGGGTCCTACACCTGACATATTACCTTTGTACCCCTAGGGGTAGGCCTATATAAACCCCCTGTGTCACCCATGCAAAGGGTTCAGACCTTAGTCCACCCACACACACACATAGAGAGAGGAAGTTAGGGCTAGCCTTGTTCTTCCTCCCCTAGTGAAACAGCTCAAGGAGCAAGCTTGTAGCCACCATTGTTGCTTGAGTTATCATGCGGAGTCGATCGTTCCATCGACCCATTGAAGAAGACGCCAATGCCGAGACGGTAGAAGCATGCCGCATTTCACTTGTCGAAAGCGCCAAGAAGTTGGCCACCATGAGACGCCTCGAGGCCTACCAACGCGAGATCGTCAGATAGTTGGCGCCACGCCGCTGGTGGGCCCAGCCACGCTGGCACAGCCCGACATCGCAAGCGCTGCCGCTGCCAAAGACGTCGGGCAGCCCACCCTGTCTATGGCACGCCCATGGAGAACATACGAGCTGGCCAGCAGAGCAGATTTAGATGGATCGCCGAGGGCTATGAGCGATGCTGCATGGTGGAGCTGGCCCAGCAGCCTCGACGCTGCCGCCGCGACAACAAGAAGCCGGCCGCCAGAAGAACTCCGACCAGCGGGTTGAGAACCCGCCGCCGAGAGCAAGGCGCGATGTCCCAACACCGACAGCGGCGCCCACGACAGACGAGACAGAGCCGGCTGCTAGCCGAGCCGCCACACCTCACCATTGAGCGGGACCAAGACGATCGCCCACGAGCAAAGGGAATGGCCGGACGACTACCTGCCTCCTACTCCTCCTCAAAGGGAGATGCGCACCTCCCCGCCGCCTGTTGAGCACCCGAGACTCGGCGACCGGCTGGGCCACCGAGAAGGAGTCAGAGAAAACGACGCACGCCACCGGATCGACCGCCCTACTCGGTCCCTGGCGTTAGAATAAGAAGACGCGATGGGCCCGCTTTGTTTTGGCCCTCAGATCCGCCAAGAGCCCTTCCCAAAGGGTTCTCGCCCCACGATACACGCCTATACAACGGCTCAGAAGCCGGAGGATTGGTTGGTTGACTACTCCACTTCAACCAAGATAGCAAACGGCAACAAATGTGTTGTCGGAAGTACATTCCGCCATGCTCTAGGGCACGGTCCGGACATGGTTGAATAGCCCAATCCTCGCAGCATCAACAACTGGTAGATTTCATCAAGTCTTCGTCCGCAACTTCACCAAAGACCTACAAGCAGCCTCCCAAGCCCCGCCAGCTCTCGCCGTATGCTCAAGGCCCCGACAAGTCCACCCGCGACTACCGATGCGGTGGGCTGAACTGCGAACTCCCGCGAAGGGGTGCATGAGGTCCAAGCAATCGAGTATTTCACATGCGGTGCCGAGAAGGCACCTTACTCAAGCACCGACCTCCGAATGAGCCAACCACACTCGACGAGCTGCTGATCATAGCGCATAAGTACGCCACCGCCAATCCTCCATGAAGTCAAGCCCGAGTGGATGATTCTCGAGGGTGCCCTCCGCTCCTCGAACGCTGGCCGAGACAACAATACGCCAAGAGCTTGAACGACAACAAGCGAAAGCCCCCACCGCTTCCACCAGCCGGCAGGTGGCTACGCTTGAGGATAAGCAGCCAAGGACACTCCCTAAGCGCCAAGGGCGGCAAGCCAGCTTGGTTGCCCGCTTCCTTTGAGCAGACCTCAATGCCCCCGCAAGTTCCACAGCGCGGTTGGCCGCCCAACCATACAACTCGAAGTGCCACCGCTTGTCCGCATCGCCAAGGGAGAAGGACTGCCTCCGCCTGCCGCTGGCTGCTCGCCTCCTCAAGAGCCGCCGCCTGGCCCAGCAAGCCTAATGGTAGTCCAATATGATTACCTTGAAGAACATGGTGCTTATGTTGTCTTCACCAAGGTGGCCAAGGATGAGATAGTTGCCTCACCTGCTCTAGAGTTCATGCACCGCCTGAGAGGCCTATCTGCCGAGCTGCGGCCGACCACCCGAAGTGATGCCTTCTCCGGTTCCTATGCCTTGGTGTTGATGCCACCTCGCCACGGAGAGGCGAGCTGCTCGTGTTTCCCAATTTTATAGATGCCGCAGCAGCATCAACATTCTTTACCGTGATACCATGGAGAAGCTGTGCATCAAACACAAGCAGCTCCCCGCCTAGTCGGACTGTGTTTCATGGCATTGTGACCGCCTTTCCTGCTCACCAATCGGCAAGATCAAGATAGATGTCATCTTTGGAGACAGGAATCACTTCCGCCGGAAGCGATCTGGTTTGAGGTGGTTGACCTGCAAAGCCCTTATCATGTGCTCCTAGGCCGCCAGCTCTAGCTAAGTTCATGGCGGTACCCCATTATGCCTACCTCAAGTCAAGATGCTAGGGACCAGGGCATTATCACGATCAATGGAGACTATGAGAAGTCGTCGCCTCAGGTTGCGATCCAAAGAGCCGGCTGGCCGAGTCCCTTGTGATTGCTGCTGAGAAGAAGCTCCTAGACCGGGCGGTGGCCATGGCTGGCAAGCAGCCGGACCTGTCACCAGAACCGAAAGAGTCGAGACCTAGGGCTCCTTCCGCTGGCCAAAGAGTCAAAGAAGATTCCCTTGGACCCCGAGTACCAGAGAGGCATGCTATCATAGGTACCAACCTCGATAGCAAATAGGAAAGCGAGATCGCCGATTTCTCCATGAGAATCGGGACATCTTTGCATGGTCTCCCAAAGACATGCCGGTGTTCCGACGGATTTCGCAGAGCACAAGCTACATGTCGAAAGCAGATGCCAAACCACCAAACAACCCTCTCGCCGACCGTTGGAGGAGAAGAGAAGAATCATTGAGAGGAGATTGCTCGCCTGCTGGCAGCCGCATCATTATGGAAGTTTTCTTCCTGTAATGGCTTGCCAACCCAGTCCTTGTAATGAAGAAGAATAACAAGTGGTGCATGTGCATTGATTGCACCAGTCTCAACAAAGCCTACCCCAAGGATCAGTTTGCATTACCCCGAATTGACCAAGTGATAGACGCCACAGCCGGATGCGAGCTGTTGAGTTTCTTGGATGCCTACCATGTTACCACCAAATCAAGTTGAACCCAGCAGATCACCAAGACCACCTTCATCACACCATTCTCGAGCCTTCTCGCCACCGACGATGACATTCGGCTTGAGAAATGCCAGCCATGTTTCAGTTGTTGCATGCGTAAGTGCCTCCTCAAGCAACTCGGCAGAATGCCCACGCCTATGTAGACGATATTTTGGTGATGACGGAGAAGCGCAGCACCTCTTGGAAGATTAGAAGGAAACTTTTGAAAATCTGCGCCGTTTCAGATCAAGCTCAACCCGAAAAATGCGTTTTGAGTACCAATGGCCAGCCCTTGGCTTATCGGTCTTAGAGCGCAACATTGAGTGCAACCCTCAGAAGATCAAGGCCATCGAGAGGATGGAGAGACCCACCCGACTAAGAGACGTCCAGAAATTCACCGGCTATTTGGCATCCATCAGCCGCTTCATCAGTTGGTTGGGCGAGAAGGCTCTACCCCTGTACCAGCTCATGAAGCAGACCACTCATTTCGAGTGGAATGACAAGGTGGAAGAAGCTTTTCTCCAGTTGAAAAAGATGTTGATCACGCCACCTGTCCTGGCGGCCTCGACTGCTAAAGAGCCCATGTACCTCTACATCGCCGCCACCACCGGGTGGTCAAGATCACATGGTAGTAGAGTGCCCAAGACGGCAGAGCACAGCCATCCATAGGCCCGTACTATTTGAGCGAGGTGTCACAACCTCAAGCGTAACTACCTCACTACTGTAAGATGTGCTACACGCGCACTTTGCCGCCAAGAAGCTGAAGCCATACTTTCAAGAGCACCCAATCACGGTTGTTCCAGACCGCCCGCTTGCCGAGATCATTGGCAAAAGAGATGCATTTGGTTGGTGGCCAAATGGGCCATCGAGTTGGCCCCTACACCATCTTCTACCAGCCACACACCGCCATCGAGTCCCAAGCACCGCCGATTTCCTCGCCGACCGGGCTAAGACTCAAAGACTCGCCGCCAGCCCGGACTCCACTCATTGGCGGATGCACTTTGATGGCTCGAAGATGTGGACCAGCTTGGGAGTCGGCGTTGTTCTCACTTCTCTCAAAGGTGACAAGCTCAGATACACATTGAAAATCCATTTTGGCGCCTCCAACAATGTGGCCGAGTATGAAGCACTAATACACGGCCTCCGGCTAGCCAAAGAGATTGGTATCTGCCGGATCCTGTGCTATGGTGACTCCGACTTGGTGGTCCATCACCGTTCTGTGACCGGATGCCAAGGATGCAAACATGGCAAGTTATCGCTTTCGCTTAGCAGCTCAACGGATATTTTGAGGGTGCGAGTTCTTCACGTACACGGAATGAAAACGAGCCACCGATACCGCACGGATCGGCTCCACCTGGCAAGCAATACCAGCCGGCGCCTCCCTTCAGTGCCTCCGCAAGCCGCCAATCGCCTTCTCCGAATCTGAGTCCATCTTCGCGCGGCTCCTCCCGGCAGTCGGATCCGACTGGGCTGCAGCACTGGTCCGGGATTTCAGCAAGCGGCACGGGACTGCAGCAGCCGCACCCGCCCGGGACTTCAACCCGCCCAGGACTTCACCAAGCTGCTCGAGGATCAGAAGCCCGACCCGCCCGGGAATTCACAACCTGCCCGGAGCCGGCCACCGGCCCGGGACTTCAAGAATGCAACAAGCGGCAACCGACTCCAACCTGTCCGCCTCCCAACCCAACCTCCCTAGTACAAGTGGTCATAGTGGCGAGAAGAAATTCAAGCACCTTCATGGGCACCGCGAATCCTTAAGTTTCGTGAATAGAGAGCTGCCGATCGATGAGATCTCGCCCGCAGTGCAGCGCCGAGTAGGAGCCCACACGATAGTAAATGAGAGCTTGTCGATGCAGCGTGATCGAGTCCTCCAAAGACCGCGAGAACCGTAGAAGGGCCAAGCAATCCTCGAGATATCCACCATATGAAAAGGGCCACCACGCGGCCTCCAGATCCTTGTCGCCAAAGCTTTCCGCCATGGTTTCTTCTCGGCCGATCGCTGGAAGACGCCATCGCTTGGTCAAGCATCGCAAAGGGTGCCGAATTTAGTTACAAGCAACATCATCGGCTTCAGACTCAAGACCATCCCCTCACTTGGCCCTTTGCCGTGGGGTTGGACATGGTGGGACAATTCAAGATAGCACGCGCGCCATGACCCATCTCGCCGTCATTGTGGACAAATTCACCAAGTGGATTGAAGCAAAGCCAATCAAGAAGTTGAACGGTCCGACTGATGTGACCTTCATCACAGATATCAACATCTCGATGCGGCGTACACAAAGATCATCATCGACAATGGCACGAACTTTGCCAAGGAAGCCTTGGGCCTGCTTCGCGCGACGCCGGGCATCCGATCGACTTAGCATCCGCTGCCCATCCGCAGTCAAACGGACAAGTCGAGCAAGAAAACGGACTCATCCTCTTCGCATCAAGCCCGGACTGGTCGAGACATCGGAGGATCGGCTAACTGCTGGATCGACGAGCTGCCGCCGCCCTGTGGAGCCTCCGCACCACTCCGAACAAATCAACCGCTTCACCCATACTTTCGTACGTGCCGAGGCCATCATCCCAACCGACATTGAGTTTGACTCACCTCGGCCACCATGTACATGGAAGCTGAGGCAAAGGAAGCACGAGAAGATGGTGTCGATCTGCTCAAGAGGGCCGGCTGTTGGCACTCAGCCGGTTCGCCATCTACCAGCAGAGTCTATGCTGCTACCACAGTCAGAAGGTCAAGCCAAGATCCTTCCAAGAGGGAGACCTTGTGCTCCGGGTGATCCAGCGAATAGCCGGCCAGCACAAGCTCTCGGCCCCTTCATCATCAGCAAAGCATTGGGCAACAACTCCTACTACCTCATCAACGCCTAGAAGCCCAGAGCACGCAAGAGAGACGATCTGCAAGGAATAGGAGCGCCCATGGAATGCAAGTCTCGTCTCAAGATTTTACAATTGATTCAAGATGTACCACGCTACATTTTGTATTACACTAAGACATCGGGTCCGCCGAGGAGCACTCGGGCTACCTTTTTATCTATATGATAAGATCTATGCCTATGAATGTGTTATTTTATTATTCTGCTCGGCACCGGTTCACCAAACGGTCCGGGGCTTGCCGCTTTTATGATGTCAATGCTACTCGCAATGGATAAGTAGTGTGCCGCAGACTTGCCCTCTCTTGCCATAAGGCACATATCGCAGAGCGATCGTCCGTCCGCAAGAGTTAAAGGTAGGAAATGGTGCCTACACGAAATGGCTAAGGACTAAAGCATTTAAATAGGGCGAGCCGCTTTCGTTTCTTCGCCGACCGGGTTGCTGAAAGCAGCCGGCCGTTTCTAACTTAATTTGCTACACTCTACCAACGGTTAAAGTACTTGCCTTCCCAAAACAACTAAGTAATTGACCCAGCCACGCACCATAGAGTGGTTGTCCAATTGGCAAGACGGCATCCAAGGAAAGGCGGCAAAGGAAAAAGCCAAAGGAGCAGAAAAGCAAGACAAGTTGCAAATCGCAAAGACAATTTACATAGCAAAAGGCCTCGCCAGATTCAACGGAGTTTGAATACACCCTCAGCTGGGTGGAATCATGAGAACTTAACAATTTTGTTCAAGAGGTTACAAAACAGAAAAGAAAAGATAACTGGTCGCCTAGGTAGGAATGGCAATGGAGCCCCATACCCGCCAAACCCATGGGTATTTCATCTATTAGGGTTGGGGATAGGCTAATTTTTTTCCCATGGGGATATTTACTAAACTAATTTATTCCCCACACTGTACAACGGGATGGGGCTGATATTCTGTTCCCCATACCCAATACCCATCGGGAGCTACTTTTTAACTATGACATTATGACAACCTTAAAATATTCACAAATAAACTTGTGAAACAAAGAAACTCTGAGGAAAACCTTGAACCTAACCCACGCCCTCACCTCACCGCCACCATGACCAAGAAGTGAGTATGACCTAGATCGATATTAGCGTAACATGGAAAATGCCATTTATATTTGTTGATTATAGTATGTCACATTATGTATATGATCATTTGTTCATGGGGATGGGGAACCTAATGGGGCCCTGCTCCCTAGTGCGGCATGGGCATGGGAAATTTCATCCCAACCATGTAAACAGGATGGGGATGGGATGATGGGGAATAGATGGGGATGGGGATGTTCTAGGATACCCATAGGGGATTGTATCCATTGCCATCCCTACGCCTAGGCCAGAGGAGCAGTAGCCAGATCGGAGGGGTCGGCGGAGGTCGAGGCTCCGGGTGGTGGAGCGGCTGCCTGGTGGGTCTCGGCCTGGTCAGCATCGGCAGCAGTTGGCTCACCGGTGAGCTGGTCGTTGGTCGAGACTTGGTCAGGCTGAGGCTGGCTGTCGCCGCCATCATCCAAGGCGCTGCCTTCACCATCCTCCTCCTCCTCCTCGCTTTCATCGCTGGAGGCGATCTCTCCACCGAGTCCTCGCCGCCTCGGATTCAGCCCGAACTAGTTGGGCGGATCTCGCGCCCACCTCATCTAGCTCGGGAGGAAGACACTGTGTCCGTGGTATCGGCGATGGCCAAGGCGCTGATGATAGAGCTCGTGATGACATCAGATTCAAATCTTCACCGGCTTCAAAGACGGAGAGTGGCCAGCTAGTCCAGTGTTCAGCCCAAGGTACCACCCTTGACGAACTCCAAGGCTCCGCCGGCACCCGGCCGCAAGGAGGAGCCCTTCCACGCATCGATGCGACTGATGGCCACGCCCAACCAAAGGAGGTCCGATTAAGGGTGCACAGAACTGAGCACCCGCCGAGGGCAGAGAACACCTGGCTCCGTGTGCTGCAGACGGGGGGAGCCCGGTGCCGGCCGAGACGAGCTTGATGGCGAAGCCTGCTCAACGAGGGTCCGGGGCGCGGCACGACAGTCACCAGCCAGCCTTCGCTTCCTCACGACGAGCCTCGATGGCTTGGTCTGGCGGCGGACTAAACGGGAAATACTCTACAAAACAAGAAAAAGTATGAAGCTAGAAGCCGCTCATATGACATGTTGGCAGCAGAAGAAATGAAGGACAACTCACCATCGAGCAGGTCTCGATCTCGCCAGAGCTGGCCCAACAAGGCACTCTCCTTCTTGACCCTGTTCGAAGGCCGAGTCTCGAACTCGGCTCGAGGGCCTCCTCCACATCCATGAGCTTCGCAGTCTACCGTGCTTGTCCGCCTGGTTAGCCAGCTTCTTGGCATGCTCGCGCTTGCTCCATCCGGCTGCGCCTCCTCCTGGAGTGTAGCGTTTGATCCTTGTCCAGCTTGATGCCGTAAGGTGGCGCTATTCGCAGAAGACAGAAATCAACAAAGAAAGAAGTAGTTGCTGAGTTCACCCAACTGCCGCCAGCGGCCCGAATCTCGGGGCTACACTCACAGGCAGGCTGGCGCCTCCGAGAACGAAGAGCGGAGTGCTTACTCCGCTGTCGCCCTAGTGGTCCGCTGGCCAGCTCCTGACCTGGAGTTGAAGGCGGCCGCACGGATGTTGTGGTAATCCTGCAACAAAGACAATAGAAGAAAAGAAAGGGTTAGCACTCGAACTTACCTTTGTGCTTGAGCCGCCCGCCAGCAGCTGCCCGAACTCGGGTTACACCCAGGTGCGGGCGCACTTCTCACGTAAGAATACAAGAAAACTACAAGAATCAGAAACAAGCGGTCAAGGAACTTACCCCGACGGCGGGTCACGACGCCAGAACGCCTTCGTAGTTCTCGAGGGCGGTGCCTTGGGCCTGGGCGCAGATCGACTTCGGCGAACCTTGTTTAGGACGCCATCCCGCCCCCTGCACGCCCACTCACGGAGCGGCACTGGTGGCCTCCGCTTTGGGGCTGACGAGCTTGAGGCCCGATCTCCCGAGGTCACAGTGCCAAGTCGCTTTCACCACACACCGCGCTTGCCGGATCATGGGCAACGGGGTCGCCTCACCACCACTCGCCACCCACTTGAGGCATCAATGCATGATAGGCTGATTGCCCCGACCTCGGCAATGGTACTTGCCGAGGCACCTCTCGTCTCAAGGTGTTGGCGCCGCCTCTTCCTCTCCATGACCGGCTGCTCACCAGTGCTCCTCCAATCGGTGCTGGGATCTTCGGTGCCGGCGGCGCAGAGCGCAGGGGTGATAAGTCATGAACCTCGCCTGCGCGGCTCCCTCCTTGTGCCTTGGCAGCCACGCCCGCCTCACGCTTTGTTCACAGCTGGCCCACTAGGCCTTGACGCGTGTCGGCTTGGGCCTTGGCTGCTATGTCCGCCTCCTCCGCGCCACCTTGGCCGCCTCCTCTGCCGCCACGCCTCCTACTCCACGCGGCCCCAAGATTTTTTCCATCGCCTCCCGGAGGTCGGCGAGCGGGCTATGTGGCGGGTGTTATGAGCCCTCCGTCCCCCCGATGATGGAGGCGGAGGATAACCGCCAAGGGAGAGCGGGCTCTGCTCAAGCAAGACAAGACGAACTCGAAGGAGTTTGCAAAAAGACAAAGGAAAACAAGAATAGACAAGCACTTACGCGACACCGCCGGCAGCTGCTTCGGGCCCTTCGAACTGGCCGCTTTATGCGTGGCTTCTCCCGCCGGTTGTTCGCCGAGCCTTTGGTTTTGGTCGGCCGCTTGCAGCTGCAAGCCGCTTGACGCTTACGCTGCCGCGCGCAATGGCGCTTATTGAGGAACTTGCCCCAACCCCGATGGCGATCGCGGGCGGCGCAGCTCATGCTCCTCCTCGTTATCGCCCGTCCAGCCTCGAGGCCGCCTCCCTCCGGAGCCGCTCGCTCCGCCTCCACCACCGTGGCATCGTTTTCTTCCATGGCGGCCGCCTCAAGTCGGGTCGTCCCGCCCCTCGCAGATCGGTCCGCATGTACTCGCCCCACGCCAGGCGCCACCGCCGCCCGATCGTGAGAAGTCAGATCATGGCTGATCGATCACCGGCAAGGCGTAACCCGTAGACAAAGAAAAGACCAAGAGTTAAGAAGCTTACCGTGGGCGGCGGTGTGCATGGGAATACAGCCGCTTGTCGAACTGCCACCGGGACTCGAGAGTTTCTAGTTCGAGATCTTGTTCACCAGCGGCCACCTTCGTGGCCGGCGCCTCCTGGTCTCGATGGCCGCCATCCGGCTGATCGATGAGGCCGGCCTTGAAGAGGGAGAACCCGCGCCCACGGCGCCAGCAATCGGAGGCTTTGAGGTTCTCCAAACCGGCTATCACCTTGAGTCGGTGACGGCAATATGGAGGCGGCCGACAAGGTCTCGGCTTGTAGGCCCAGCTTGGTGCGAGGCTCGGCCAATGGGCAGAGCCAGAACCGCAAGTTGACAAATTCGATTGCCGGGTTGACGTTTTGACATAGAAGTATGATTTTGCCACAACTTGAACGACCACGCTAAGTCGAGGGACGAGAAGCGTTCCCAAAGACCCGGCGCCGCACCGCGATGAAGGCCTCGCACCGAGCCGCCTGCGTTTGGCGGTGGTACCGAAGTTTGGTGTGGAAGAATTTCTGAGCTCGAGAGTGGGAGAATGACGAGGTGGCCTCGCAGAGCATGACGAAGGCGACGCAGCACCACCGTTTTTGGTGAGGTGGTGCGGCCGGAGTTGGTAGAATTGAAGGATCGGAGGAAGCCGCCACCGGCAGGCCGGGCGATGGAGGAAGTGCAACCGAAAGATGACGCGCACACCTTCCTCCGGCGCCGGAGATATCTCCTTCAGAGGTGGAACGCGCTACCGACATAGCCTCACTGGCAGCCGCCAGGTTGCGGAGGAAGGTGATGTGGTCTTTGATGACGCTCGAGCTGCCCCCAAATACCAGCCCACTCGCGGCCCATGGAGGCTTGAGTCCGACGAGGCGATGGCGCCGACGGAGAGGCTGGGCTCGGTGACGACGGCCGCTGCAGCACCTCGACACAACATGGGAGCGGCGGCAGCGAAGAAGAAGAAGAGGAAGAAAATGGCAGAGGGAGAGGAGGACGCGCATGCTAGTGCCACTCCCTCCTCCCCTACTTATAGCCCCCGGCTGTGAAGCCTAGGGGACGGGCGGGGATCATGGGATTAACTATGCCCACGACCACAGTGCCCGCATTTACCGCTGCTAAGCAGCTGGCAATGCACCACGGAGCCCCAACCGCTTGCCTCGTCGCAGCAGACCAGGCTGCGTCAAGCTCGGTAGTGGTGGGTCTTCGGCTATGGGCGACGCCCCGTCACAAGATGTGGGTTGGCAGCGGTCTGGCCGGGTCGGGCGCCACATGGCACGACATAGCTGGCAGCGAGGCTCATACCGGGTTGGCACGCCACCAACTCCCGCCGGAAGTTTAAAACCACCGGCGGCCTGCCTGGTCACGCCTAACTCCCGACAGCTTGGCGCCCGAAGACGGACAAAGCGAGATCAATGAACCACTGGAGTAGAAGTCAGCCGAGGCCCTCACTGCTTCAGCCAGGCGCCCACCAGCCTTCGGGACTACTGCCGGAGTAAATGACCACGGTAGCCTCATCTGTCACATCCCGATAGACCATGCATTAGGGTGTGCATCATGTTTAAATTTCATCTGAATTTGAAATGGGGAAAGCAGGAAACCCCAGAACCCCCCTTAAAATAACGAGGGTTTACTAAAATTTAATTCAATGAACCAAATGCCCTTCAAAATGCTCATCCTCTATGTTTGGGTTTAAGATCCATGTCAAAGAAGGTGGGACATTTTCTAGGTCACCTAAGGGTTCTAAATTTAATTCACAAATTTCTGAAATGGGCATTTTAAATTATGGAAAATATTTTAAGTGTTCAAAAATTGTTAAACTAAAATGTTTCATGTTGGGAATATTCCAACTAGTGACCAGGAGCATTTTGGTAATTTTTGAAAAGGTTTTGTATTTTAAAACCCTAAACAGAATTGCAGAAATTAGAAAAAGATAAAAAATGGGAAAACCCTTCACTGTCGCCAAGATCTGCCCACCTGCTGCCCAGCCCAGCAGCCGCGCCAACAGCTGCTTGGTCTCGGCCAGCAGCAGGTGGTGTCGGGCCGAAGGCGCAGGGCGCGCCACGCAGCTGGTCCGCCGCCTCGCTTCGCCTCGCCACCGACCCGGACGACCCACGCCGCCTCGAACCCCTGGACACCGTGACTTTCTCCCCGCTTCTCTCGCCTGCTCGACCTGGCCGACGCCATCACCGACACGCCATCGCCGCCAGGTTCCCCCGCCCACGCACTCACCGCCATGTCTGCCGCCCCCACGCACTCCAGCTACTCCCTAGCCAGCTAGTCCCTCGCCCAAGACCCCCGAGGCCACTCATCTGACTCGCCCGAGTCCAAGGTCACGGAGATCCCCATCGCCGCCGCCAGATCAGTCCGCCTCGACCCCGACGAAGCTTCCCGCAGGTTCACCGTGAACCTAGCTACCTCTATCCTCTCCGTTTTCCTTCTGCACCACAGCGAGCACCCGACGATCGTCAACTCATCATTGCGGGCTGCACGCCGACGAGCCTCCGGCCACCTTTTGGCTGCACCACTATGTCCATCACACTCACCACTCTCCAACGAGGCTAACTGCACTCCTCCGGCCTCGCCGAGGCCGCTAACCCTAACCTGCCGGTGGCCGAGCCTCGGTCGCCGCCTCGACTGTCCGGGCGCCCACTCCGCCACCCCTAACCTAATCGACCACTGCACACCGCTGCTCACCTCTAGCTACTCAGATGCTCTCCTGCTCCATTTGGAGCCCGAACGCGTAAAGCACTTGCCCGGCCACCTGCCTCGGCCAAGGCGGCTAGACGCCGTGAGTTGACTCACCAGGCCCTGCTGACCTCCGGGTCGGCGATGTGGACCCTCCCACATCTAATTAGGATTAGTTTTAATTAAAACTAATCAGCTTAAACTAACTCGACATGCGGGTCCCACTCGTCAGCTTGACCCGGACGACCCTCGCTGACCCTCCGACGCCATGTTGACCTTCATGTCGACGATTAATTCAAATTTGGAATTATTTTTATATACTAAAATCCAGAATATAATTCAAATTTCAAATGCTTATAACTTTTATTCTATAACTCCAAATGCAAAGATTTATATATGAAAATTTATCAGAAAAATACACTCTATCCATTGGTACAGGTTTCATGCATGTTAAAACAAGTTAACTATGCTGAACAACCAGATTAAGATTTTGCACCATTAGGACTAACTCACATGGTCTATCATTTGAACCTTTGGTTCAAATGAGATCATCCCCGCCCCTCCAATTTGCATTAGACCAACACACATTCATCTTGCCATGTCATAGCATGCATCATAATGTTGCACATTGGTTGTATGTTTATTTTGGTGTGTTTTCATGATAGGTTCTGCCTCAAGATAATCTCGATAACCCATCTCAAGGGCAGTTCTCTACCCCAATTCCATCGTGCAAGCAATTCATTGAACATTCCGATACAAACCCATGTTCTCGCTTCGCCTCATTTTACTGCATTAAGACAACGCGATTCAACTGCTAGTGCTGCGTAGTTGAACCCACTTCCTTTGCATGACCTGTCATTGCCACAAGAATTCAGATGAAACCCACTAGTATGTGTAGGAGTTGATTGAGCCATGTTTGTGATTCCTACCATGCTATGCTTGCTATGCTTAGAGTTGTGTCAGTCCGCTCATCGGGCTGATGAACCGGAGTGAAAGGTTGTGTTGGTTCGAGAGTGTAAGTGTTGAACACGATTTGGTAAAGGTATCGATGAGAGGCCATGTAGGAGTACATGGTGGGTTGTTTCATTGAAGCCGAACTTAAGAACTGAGATCTGTGTTTGTGATCCATGAACTAGCTACTACTACACATTGGGCCCAAACCAATGGACCCTTCTCGCTTCTTAACCACCCTGTTCATAGTCCGGAGTTGCAAGTAGTTTCGTGTTTGTAGCATGTCAATGTGCACGCAACGCTGACCTTAGGGGTGGGTTGTGTTATGGTAGGCACCGTGGGTCTGTACCGAAAGTGCCCGCTATATCTCGAACCCCGCACACATCGCTCGGGCTGTATGGGAAACCTCGCCGACTCTCATGGATGGAACCCGAATAGGCTATAACCCGGACTAGGGACTTGAGTGTTTAGGTAGGTGTGGCCGACACCCACGCTGGGCTTCCGCTGAAGGTTGTTTAGTACATGTCGTAAACGATTTATAAGTGGTGAGAGCGTGTGAAGAAGTATACCGCAGGTTAAATATGATCTATTCGAATAGCCGTGTCCACGGAGAAGGACTTCGGGTTACCTATATCAGCTCATAGACAAGTAAATGGATACTACTAAAAGCCTCAAGATAGTAGAGTATCGTGGATGGTCTTCTCGGGATGACGAGAGGATCCACGTGGAGTATTGTGATGGTGATTAGTGGACCTGTACTACAAAATGCTTTACAAAGTGTGTCACGAGATAGCTTAGCCAAGAGTCAAAGCTGGCTTGCTGCATTTAACTCCACTCCCTTCCTTGAGAATGTGCATGTATGATAGGATTCTCGTAGAAGACTTGCTGAGTACTTTTGTACTCATGTTTGCTTAATCAATATTTTCGTGAGGACTATACTACCCTCCGACGGATTCTATGTAGATGTTGACTTCGACGAGTAAGCTAGCCACCTGTGGCGCCATCTAAGACTTGTGAAGGGTCATGTAGATAGAAAGGCTCCAACAAGCTTTTCTTTTCTAGAGTCTGCATCGACTACTTTTGCTTCCGCATGTGCTTGTATGATTGTATGATTTGAGTGTTGGGTCATGTGACCCCTACCGTATGAATATAGTTAGTGTATGGCTCCTGAGCCTCTTAAATAAAGTACTTGAGTTGTAGAGTTTTGTTGTGATGCCATGTTGTATTTACTCATATCGGGCATATTATGGTATGATTGAAATGCTTGGTATGAGGGATCCGACAATCTAGTTGTATATCCTTGGCAGCCTCTCATATGGGGAAATGTAAGTCTTGTGCTTCGAGCGATAGTAGTCCGCCACAGCCGGTTCACTGAGTCCCGCTAGCCCAAGACTACTGCTTGGACACTTGACCGGCCGGCATGTGATTCATTTCGCCCTTATGTCCGTCTCCTTCGGGAAATGTCACGCGTGATACTTGAGTCCTGCTTAGCCTGCTACAGCCCGAATACCGAGTCCTCATAGCCCAAAGCTACAGCCTGTGTTCATACGCTGATGACCGACATGCTCGAGGTGTTTCATGTATGCCTCGTCCCCATAGGTTAGTGCCGCTTTGTTCACGACCAGCCATGTCGGCCCGGTTCTTGTCATGTGGATGCTAGCGACACTATCATATACGTGAGCCAAAAGACGCAAACGGTCCTGGCCATGGTAAGGCGACACCTGGGAATACCGTATGGAGGCCGCAAAGTGATATGAGGTGTTACCAGCTAGGTCGATGTGACTTGGGATCGGGTCCCGACAGCGCTGGCATCAGAGCAGTGGCTGCCTCGAGGTCCGCTAAGCCAAACCGGTCAAGTTGAGTCTAGAAATGCTTTAGTTATATGTAGGGGAATTGATTGTGGAGGAACGTAAGGCTCTTTTTTACCCTTTACCTTATGCCCTCCGATCCGAGTCATCCTCTTCTTATTCAACGGGTTTAGGACTAGGCCCTTTTCTATCAGTGTTCACGGTTACTATCCATAGTACCTTGTAGGATTGTTGGTTACATCCTCGCTCAGTTGTTACTAAATTTTAGTATGCTACCATTTGAACCGTAACCTTGATATGATGTTGTTGAGTGGCCTTGCAAATCTGATTTTGAATGTCTCAAATTTGATTTGAGCATTTACAGATGTTATGCTGCCCGATTTTCCCTAGAAATTCTAATGCCTTTGCATTATGGCTGTGCTTTCATGGCACATTCCTGCCCTCGTAATCCAAGTGGTTCGCCGACCACTGCATTGATGTGTGCGGTCACACGGCCATGTTG
Organism: Aegilops longissima; assembly: GCA_021605205.1. NCBI lineage: Eukaryota > Viridiplantae > Streptophyta > Magnoliopsida > Poales > Poaceae > Aegilops > Aegilops longissima. Next base: position 2,080 of record JAHIAM010004375.1, on the reverse strand, counting down.
GTTAGGGTGATGATTGAGGCTGTTATCGATGGTATCCTCAATATACCGCCGAGGAGCAGTTCAGTGATTTCAATCAAAGCCAATAGCCACCATGCACGGTCCGGATTTATCCATCCCACCCCTTGGAGCTAATGAGCCACTTCATCATCGCTCCTATGGGCTCGAATCACTATTGGAATGTCTGCATAAGATGCAGCCTATTCCATGATGACTATTATTCGGGCCAGACTACTTTGTCGAGCAACACCGATTCCGCTTATATGCCAAGATTCCTTCCCGGGCGCATGGCTACCTCCGTGGTCCTGACAAATGATGCAACCCATGAGGACTCACCGCCGCACTACTCATGAATTGTTGGAGGACAAGGACCGTGGAGAACCGGCCTCATGCGATGGAGTCTGATAATGCCCGCTCCGACCACTGGCTACTCCGACTAGGGTTTGCACCCGCCGTGCAAGCCGGATGTATGGACATGAGAGATTTGTACCTCAAAGGGCGTAGTCTGCCTGACTTCATGGAGGGCGTGAGGTTGGAGGCATCACCCTCCTCGTGGGCCTCTTTCGCCACCCTTGTGGGTCCACCACCACATCCGAGTCCTTATGGTCCATGTGCCCCCCGATTGTCTCGCTCCTGCACGACCATGTTCCACTTCCGTGTCCTGTGTGGTGATTTCTATGAGGACTACTATGGAGCTGCCTCGAGATAGTAGTAGTATTGCTAGTATGGTACTAGTTGTGTTTCCACCGGCTCCGCGTGACTCGTGTGGAATACGATTTGGTATGTATCATTCCGAAGTGTAGAAAAATAATGTATAGAAGTTGGAATGCTTCCGATGAGATGTAACGCCTTTCCTTATAGTTGTACTCCGTCAGCTTGTACTAAACTATGAATGGTGTGTATGACCGCTGGTATATATATATATGCAGCTATATTACCATGTCATACGGATGAACATCTTTGCATTCCATACTCGCCCATTACCTTCCGCACTACCTTGTGTAAATTCTGCCATCCCGGTTTAAACCTTTGTTTTGTCTCCTGTGATGGTCAACACTGGAATTCTCTCTGCTGTTCCCAGTAGCAGGAGAGGCCAGCAGCCGAAATGTGAATCTGCCAGCAACCGCCATCTTTGGCTCGAGGTGATGTCAGAAGGAATCTAATAAGCGCCAAACTAACCGCTTATTGAGCGCATTGAACAAAACACAGCCCAGCCAAAGCCCAAGAAACATGGGTTTCACTCAATGACTTCATAAACTATATCCTCCAAAATTAAATGTCTGCCGAGCCACTCGACGCCGATGATTGGCTCCGCAAAGATTCATCATGCTGCGCTTTACCATCGTGTCCGAGGTCGACAAAGTTACCTTTGCGCCACCATCCGAAGGCCCCCGCCTCCTCGTGGGAAAACTATGAGGCTATAAGGCCTGCTGACAAGTTACAACTTGGGATGAATTCAAGGCGCCGCCCATGAGCACCATATTCCGTATGACTTATGGACCGCAAACGTGAGGAATTTCGCAGGCCTTACCCAAGGCCGGCCGAACGTGATGCTTCATACCGTGAATTCGGAGGTTAGCACGTTATGCCCCAAGAAGTGTCTACCGATGCTAAGAAGGGCGAGGTTCCGAAGGGACTTAGCCCCGAGTTGCGCCGAGATCTCCGCTGCATGAATGCACCTCTTCTCGGTTAGTCAATAAGGCTACACCAGATCAAGCGATCGACTTCGAGGCTTCACGCAAGCACATCCGTGATTCTGATCATCATCCGCTCGTTCCTGTAGCCGGTTTGGGTTCCTAATACGCTCTACCACCTGTGTACACCCCGAGGCCATCCTTCGAGGCGCCCCCAACCAGCCGAGATTTTCCACCCAAGACATATGGAGGTCCAATCGCTAATGTGGCCCCACGCCAAATGTGATCACTTGTTCGTGGAGAGACGGGCCACTATATTGAGTGTCCCCAACAACCCCAATCAAGCCGAAAGTCCGCTGGTCGCAAGCCAGCAGAAAGGTTCCCTATGCTGCCGTTGCCACCGCCGGGCCATGTCAACTATGTCTCCAAGAAACCTATGAGGATCCTAA
>JAHIAM010004374.1:0-38429 GCA_021605205.1 Aegilops longissima | reverse complement strand
GAGCTCAAAAGTGAAAGAGCAACCCAAGCTTTTAAGCAAAGAGGAAAGATAAGCAAAGAGCTTATAAGCAAGAACCATAGCATCATACAACATTAAGATTGTCATATCCGATCATCTTGGATCATAGCACCAAATATCATACATATAGCATACTTGGGATAGAGATCGTTGCATTTTTCCTAATAGGTTGTGCACAAGTTCGCAGATCCGCCTATTGTGCAATCGTGCTAGCGCTCTCTAGTATTGTGCAACAAGAGCATTCTCGTGGTTTCCACATTTTGGCTCACTTTTGGTTTGCACAATCCCACTTATCTATTTATGTGTGTTTCCGTGTACCACTACTTGCTTGGTCTACTTGTTACATTTGCGAATTTGCGAATCTTTTTCAACTTTATTGAGTCTCACTTACAGTTGCATCAAATTTTGTGCCATCATCCTAACCGAGCTCCACCATAAGCTTTCATTTGTGTAGGTGTGAGAACCGACAAGAATCGGTACCAAGAGTGCTATTTCATTGTCCGCATTTGAGTGAACTTGATTCATTTTCAACATCGGTCAAAGGTACATTGGTATAAGTTCTTTTCCGTTCTACCACTCACATCTTGTTTGGAATGATGGATAGGCCAAGTTCTTCTAACAACCCACTCTTCATCGAGAAAGACGACGACATGTCCTCATACGTCACCAAGAGCCACCTCTTTGGTGCACAACGAAGCGCTGCACCAAGAACAACAAGCAATGAGCGATCAGATCGACAACCTCGCCACCGACTTGCGACTCTCCGAGCAACGACAAGAGACTACTTCGACAACAAGTTCGAGGCTCACAAGGAAGAGAATGATGCAAGAATGGACGAGATCCGCGCTTGATGAGAACACGACATCATTCCACTTCTTCATCATCAAGACGGAGCCGCCGAGTCGACATTCCGACGACACCTTCTACGACTCAAGTACACCGCCATCGAACACTCTTCGACGAGCCGCGCCCAAGACCGCTATGCATCTCGCAACCCGCTACATGACAAGCATTCACAAGAGCAAGTCGATGATCAAGTTCCTCGTCCTCAATCAAACCAAGAGGCTTTTGCTCAAGCCCAAGAACGACAACGCCTTCGCCGCCAACAAGAGGAAGAAAGAGCACGCTGTCACCAAGACGAACAAGACGCCAAGGCTCAACGCCTTCAACAACAACAACGTGAAGCGCAAGCTCTTCAGCGCAACGTGCCCTTCAAGAATCAAGTAGAGCCTTCGCCAACCGCAATCGCGAACGGCGCAATCAAGAGGAAGCCCTTCGAGAAGAAATCCAAGAGAGGAACTACCAACCTCATGTACAACGCCAAGTTCCTCAAGCTCCTCCACAAGCTCGCCAAGCTCCACCTCAACATCAAGTTCAACAAGAGCAAGTTGTTCATGGTCTTCCTCCGCGCCAAGAGCAACATGAAGACGAGTACATTCCACGCCAAGGACGCCATCATCAACATCGCCAACAACACAATGAAGAGCAACGCCACGGCAAGCTAAAATTCACCATGCCCAAGTTCAATGGAAGCAATGACCTCAAGACTACCTCTCATGGGCATTGAAGGTTGACAAAATCTTCCGCTTGCAATAACTACGATGAAGCGAAGAAAATCGCTATGGCATCACTTGAGTTCCAAGATTATGTGCTCATATGGTGGGAACAAATCATTGAGCGACGACAAGCAAGAGGTGAACCTCCAATCACCACTTGGGCTCAAATGAAGGATGTCATGCGAGCACGTTTTGTGCCAACCTACTACAACCGCGACCTCTTCAAGAAACTCCAACTACTCAAGCAAGGAACAAAGAGCGTTGAAGAATACTACAAGGAGATGGAGATAGCCATGATTCGAGCCAATGTCAAGGAAGATGATGAGCAACTATGGCACGCTTCTTGAACGGACTCAATCATCCCATCAAGAAGATCGCCGACTTCCAACCATACTCATCCCTCATTGAGCTCGTGACATCAAGCTACAAAGGCGAACGCCAAGTACAAGATGACTTCAAGTACGCCAAGTACTCATCCAAGACCTACGGCTTCTCCAACAACCAAGCTTCAACGACTCCTCCAACATCTACACCAACCAAGCTTCCTTCAAGAAACGACGACAAGTCAAGTTACAAGAAGACATCGACAAGTTCAAGTCGTCCTCCTCCTACTTCAAACAACCTTAAGCCGCGGCTTCATCCTCTACTCCGACCGATGAGACCATCAAAACAAGCTCCTTCAAGTGTTTCACTTGCGCGCCGAGGCCACAAGTCATACGAATGCACCAACAAGCGCACCATGATCCTCAACGACGATGGCACATATGACTCTATGAGTGAAGAGGAAATGGAAGCCCTTGAGCAAGTGGCCATGCACCGGCAAGTGAATGAAGATGAAGATGATCAAGTCTTTTGTGATGAGGATTCGAGCCCCGCCTCGTTGTCTCCAAGGTCTTGACTCTTCAACATCAACAAGAAGAAGACCAACGATGCCACATCTTCCACACAAAAGCCGCATCAATGGACGGTCCATCAAGGTCATCATCGATGGAGGTAGTTGCCACAACTTGGCAAGTGAAGAACTATGCTCCAAGCTACAATTGGTCAAGAGGAAGCACCCACACCCCTACAAGGTTCAATGGCTAAGGACTCCAAGACTATACGAGTCGAGCATACGGTCCAAGTCTCCTTCAAAATTGGTGCTTATGAAGACACTTTGGAGTGTGATGTGGTCCCAATGACCGCTTGCCACCTCCTTCTTGGTCGACCATGGCAATTTGACCGTGGTGTCATACACAATGGGCTAACCAATCACTATAGCTTCAAGATGAAAGGGAAGGAGTATGTGCTACGACCTATGTCTCCTAGTCAAGTGATAGCCGACAAGCAAGCCACACATCATAGAGAAAAGAGTGAGAAAGTGATCCACCCAAAAGTGAGTGAGAGCCACAAGCCAAATTTGAGAGACTCTTCGCTAGAGAGAAAACCTCATTCTATTTGCCACCAAAAGTGAGATGAGAGAAGTGTGTGAGCACCCATCGAGTGTGATGCACTTTGTCCTTGTGTGCAAGGATGGAGAACCAAAACTAACACCATTCACGAGCTACCTTTGGTGTTTCAATCTCTTTGCAGGAATTTCAAGATGTTTTCCCGATGAGCTACCTCCGGTCTACCTCCTCTTGAGGCATTGAGCATCGAATCGACCTCATCCCCGAGCACCGCTACCAAACAAAGCTCCATACCGAGTCAATCCGAAGAAACCAAGGAGATCCAACGACAAGTACAACAACTCATCGACAACGGTCATGTACGTGAAAGCCTAAGCCCTTGTGCCGCTCCGTTATCCTTGTGCCTAAGCCCGATGGAAGTTTCCGCTTGTGTTCGATTGTAGACCTATCAATGCTATTACTGCTCGATATAGGCATCCCATTCCTCGCTTAGATGACATGCTTGATGAACTTAGTGGAGCCAACTTTTCTCAAAAATTGATCTTAAAAGTGGCTATTATCAAATACGCATACAAGAGGGTGATGAATGGAAAACTGCTTTCAAAACCAAATTTGGTTTATATGAGTGGTTAGTGATGCCTATGGGTCTTCTGAAGCTCCCTGACTTTTGTGCGCCTTATGCATCATGTGCTTCATCCTTATATTGGAGTCTTTGTTGTGGTTTACTTGATGACATTCTTGTGTTTAGCAAAACCATGAAAGAGCACATCAATCATGTAAAATCTGTGTTGCAAACTCTTCGCAAGGAAAGCCTTTATGCAAACTTGAAAAATGCACTTTTGGAGTCGATAAAGTGGTTTTCTTGGGTTTTGTTGTTTCTTCAAAGGGTGTCCATGTTGATGAATCTAAAATTGAAGCAATCAAAACTTGGCCCCAACCCACCAATTTGCAACAAGTGCGAAGTTTTCTTGGTCTTATGGGTTTCTATCGTCGCTTAGAAAGATTTTAGCACAATTGCCGCCTTTGCATGCTTTGAGCAAGAAGAATACTCCCTTTGTTTGGGGAACTTTGCAATCAACCGCTTTTGATGAGCTCAAGTCTTTGCTTACTCATGTCCGATTCTTGCTTTGCCCAATTTTGACAAAACTTTTGAGGTTCATTGTGATGCAAGTGGTACCGAATTGGCGGAGTTTTGATGCAAGAAAATGAGCCATTGCTTATTTTAGTGAAAACTCTCCGTGCTCAACTTAATTATCCCATCTATGACAAAGAATTGTATGCTTTAGTGCGTGCTACATGTTTGGGAACATTACCTTAGACCGCATGAGTTTGTCATCCATACCGATCATGAAACGCTTAAGTACCTCAAAGGTCAAACTAAATTGAACAAGCGCCATGCCAAATGGAGTGAATTCATTGAATCTTTTCCTTATGTGATCAAGTACATTAAGGGTAAAGAAAATGTAGTTGCCGACGCTTTCACGATAAACATGCTTGTCACTCAACTTGAGTTGAATGTTATTGGTTTTGAGCATATAAAAGACTTGTATGAGCATGATCCATCTTTTGCTTCTCCTTATGCTAAGTGTTTGACGACACGCCTTGGGAACAATATTACATCAAGGATGGTTACCTTATGAGAGCTAACAAACTTTGCATTCCCGAGTCTTCTTCGCTTGCTCCTTTTGCAAGAGGCTCATGGAGGCGGCCTCATGGGACACTTTGGACGCGACAAGACTTTCGCCGCACTCTCCAACAACTACTTTTGGCCCAAGATGTTCCATGACGCCTCACGCTTCACCAACCGATGCTACACATGTCGCAAAGCTAAGTCTAAAGCTCAATCTCATGGTCTTTACATGCCTCTTCCTATTCCATATCAACCATGGGAAGACATTAGTATGGATTTTGTACTTGGTTTGCCTAGGACTCAAAATGGCAAGGATTCCGCCTTTGTTGTTGTGGATAGATTTTCTAAAATGGCACATTTCATTCCTTGCAACAAGATAGACGATGCTTCACATGTTGCAAATCTCTTTGTAGGGAAATCTTGCGACTCCATGGCGCATCAAAGACAATCGCTCCCGATCGTGACGCCAAGTTCTTGAGTTACTTTTGAAGACCCTATGTGCCAAGCTCGAATCAAGCTCTTGTTCTCCTCGCATACCATCCTCAAACCGATGGCCAAACGGAGGTGACGAACCGCACACTATCCACTCTACTTCGTGTCTTGATCAAGAAGAACATCAAGGAGTGGGAAGCATGTCTACCCATCGCCGAGTACGCCTATAATCGTGCAAGACATTCAACTACCGCAAGTCCCCTTCGAGGTCGCTCTACGGTTTCAACCCGTTGTCCCCATTGGACATTCTACCACTTCCTCTCCAAGAGCGCACCAACATGGATGCAAGTGAACGAGCAAGCTACATCAAGAAGATGCACGAAGATACAAGGCACACCATCGAGCGCCAAGTACAACGCCAAGCAAACAAGCTCAACGCCAACAAGCAACCCATCGCCTTCAACATTGGTGATCTAGTGTGGCTACACCTTCGCAAGGACCGCTTCCCCAAAGAACGCAAGTCCAAACTTCTCCTCGAGCCGATGGACCTTTCAAGGTACTAGCACGCCACAACGATAACGCTTACAAGATCGACATACCGTGACAAGTACAACGTGAGCGACATCTTCAACGCCAAGGACCTCGCACCTTTCCATGGAGATGAAGCTTTGATCCGAGGTCGGATCTCTCCCAAGGGGGGAGATGATGCGAGCATCCTTCGATCATCCCCATGGACCTTCCGTCGCTCACCAAGCTCCAAAGGACCCATGACGAGAGCACGAGCTCGAGCCCTCGAGACCGAGGTGACTTCTCTCCTTAGTGAAATATCATATGACCCTCTCGAGACATGGCTACTACCTCAATCCGAATGTTGTGCATGCTTAGGTACCAAGGAACCAACCTAGGAGAAGCTACAGCTCAAGATGGACACCAAGAGCAAGAGGAAGAACTGCAGAGTCCAGGGGAGCGGTATTATCGCTGCTTGCGGTACTATCACTGGAGCCAAGCAAGACTACCGCTTCCATCCGCCTACTTCCGCAAAACCCGACACACTCCAGAATCGAACGACGCCGAGCGGTATTATCATTAAGATAAGCTAGATTATCACTGAAAGCGGTATTATCACCACAAAGCGGCATTTATCACTGAAAGCGGTACTACCGCCATGAAGCAACGGTATTACCGCCTCGCCTCACAGTAGCGCTTTGCCGAGGCCCATGTACTCCTTTCGCCTCAACTTACCCCTTGGAGGTCCTAGACTATAAATAGACCTTCCCTCATCCTTTCTAGGGTTAGCTTTGGATTTGCTCATATTTCGTGTGAGAGCCTTTGCTCATCCACTTGGCTACTTCTCCTCGAGATTAGGACCTCTACGGAGAAGATCCCCAAGCGGATTCAAGACCCTCCTAGGGTGGACCCCATCAAGACCTCCTCATGGAGAAGAACGGCTACCCTTGTATCCTACCCTTTGTTGTCCTTGAATCTTGTGCCACTCTATGTGTTTGATAATCTAGCACTTGTGTGATCGCTTTCTTGTCGGTTGAGTGATCTCTCTCTCATCTCCGTGTTTTCCTCGTGTTCTTCCGCCTGCTCTTCGTGTTCCTCGAGGGATTCTTCCAAGCGTGAAAGATCGCCAACCTAGGGTTCCGCCTCACATCACTAAACTGAATCATAGACATGCTAAATGGGTTGAATTCATTGAGACTTTCCTTATGTCATTAAACACAAGAAGGGTAAAGAAAATGTTATTGTCGATGCTTTGTCTCGTCGCTATACTATGCTTTCACAACTTGACTTCAAAATATTTGGTTTGGAGACCATCAAAGATCAATATGTGCATGATGCTGATTTTAAAGATGTAATGCAGAATTGTAAAGAAGGAAGAACATGGAACAAGTTCGTTATTAATGATGGTTTTATGTTCCGTGCTAACAAGCTATGCATTCCTCGCTAGCTCTGCTCATCTTTTGTTGTTGCAGGAGGCGATGGAGGAGGATTAATGGGACACTTTGGCGTGAAGAAGACGGAGGACGACTTGCTAGACATTTCTTTTGGCCCAAGATGAGACGGATGTTGAGCGCTTTGTTGCTCGCTGCACTACATGTCAAAAAGCTAAGTCACGACTCAATACTCATGGTTTAAATATGCCTTTGCCTGCACTCTAGTGTTCCTTGGGAAGATATATCTATGGACTTTGTTTTAGGTTTACCTCAACAAAGAAGGGAGGGATAGCATATTTGTTGTCGTGGATAGATTCTCTAAAATGGCACACTTTATACCATGTCATAAAAGCGATGATGTCGTTAATGTTGCTGATTTGTTCTTTCGTGAAATTATTCGCTTGCATGGTGTGCCAAATACTATTGTTTCATACCGTGATACTAAATTTCTTAGCCACTTTTGGAGATGTTTATGGGCTAAGTTGGGGACTAAACTGCTTTTTAGTACTACTTGTCACCCCAAACGGATGGACAAACCGAAGTAGTCACTAGAACATTGTCTACTATGCTTAGGGCTGTTTTGAAGAATAATAAGAAAATGTGGGAAGAATGCTTGCCTCATATTGAATTTGCTTATAATCGTTCATTGCATTCTACTACTAAGATGTGCCCTTTTGAAATTGTGTATGGTTTCCTACCTCGTGCACCCATTGATTTGTTGCCTCTTCCATCTTCGGAGAAGGTTAATTTTGATGCTGAACAACGTGCTTAATTGATCTTAAAAATGCATGAGTTAACTAAGGACAACATTGAGCGTATGAATGCTAAATATGAACTTGCTGGAGATAAGGGTAGAAAACAAGTTGTCTTTGCACCTGGAGATCTTGTTTGGTTACATTTGCGTAAGGATAGGTTTCCTAATTTGCGCAAAATCAAAGCTAATGCCACGTGCTGATGCTCCATTTAAGGTGTTAGAGAAAATAAATGATAATGCATATAAACTTGAGCTGCCTGCAGATTTTGGGGTTAGTCCCACTTTTAACATTGCAGATTTGTAGCCTTATTTGGGTGAGGAAGATGAGCTCACGAGGACGCCATTTCAAGAAGGGAGGATGATGAGGACATCAATAACATTGTTACACCCACAGCCCCTTCTCGTTATATATAATGGACCAATTACTAGAGCTCACAAGACGCCAATTAAATTACCAGTACTTTCATTTCTTGGTAATGATTCTAATGTTCATGCTAATATGATGCTGCTTAAATTGGATACATTTGTTTTTCTTACAAATGAAGGGCCTAGCTTGGAGAAGGATGAACATTGGAGCAAGAACAAGCATGGAGTTGATGGCATGCTAAGGGGAACAAGAACGGAGTTACAAGTGATGATTTCAGGACTTTGAAGCCACCATAAGGAGTGAATGAAGCATTGGACGAAATATACAAGATGCCACTTCATAAATTTCGTCCAGAGGCTATTCTAGGTGCCACACACCATATTATTGGGCCAGGCCCATGTAATTTTGAAATACATAAGTATAGGCTGTTTTAGAGTCCGTATGTGGGAAACAAGAGATAGGGTTGGTTTCGACCCTTCCCCAAGGGCCACGAAATTCTCTTCCTCCATATATATAGCTCTTAGGGCACCGCTTAGACTTTGGGTTTTGTTTAGATCAAAAGTTTGCCATAGCTGCAACTTCACGCATTTCGCTTGTGTTCAACGACTGCACTAAGGCGCACAGTAACCCCACCTTCATTAATAAAGCTTTCTCTTTATTCGCAATATCCAGATTGCAATCTCAGCTTCTTGCTTGTTCTTCATTTGCTCGCAGGAAATAGACCTCGTGGTCGTTGATCATGCTCCGCGTGGTCAATAACCCTCGAAGTTGGTTTAGCGATTGCTAAGGCGCGACGCCTTCGGACGTCAGAGTCGGATCGTCAAAGTCGACTCTCACAGAAAACGATTGCTATCTCATCGAAACATCGGGACACCTTTGCCTCTCTCAATTGTCATATCCGATCATCTTGGATCATCTTGAGAAACACCGGGAGCCATACATACATAGCATACTTGGGATAGAAAATTTATCCATTTTGCATCTTATAGGTTGTGCACAAGTGTCGATTCGCCTATTGAGCAATCGTATAGCGTCTCTCGTGAGTTGTGCAACACGAGCGTTTTGGTGGATTCCACATTTTGAGCTCATTCCTTGGTTGCACGACCCGATTTATCTATTCGTGTGTGCGTTTCCATGTGCCATTCATTGCTATTGGTCTACTTGTTGTACTTGCGAATTTGTGAATCTCTTTCAACATTACTGACTCTTGCTAACATTTTGCATCAAATTTTTGTGCCACTATCCTCACCGAGCTCCACCATAAGCTTTACTTGTGTAGGTGTGAGAAACCGACAAGAATTGGTACCAATTATGCTATTTCCTTGTTACACACTGAGTGATCATTGATCCATTTTCAACATCGGTCAAGGTACATTTGGTATAAGTTCTTCTCTTTCTCCCACTCATATTTTCTCGAGTCTTTTGATGGATAGACAAGGCATTTCATCTCCGGTCTTCGACAACAACGACGGCGTGAACAACTACATCACCAAAGCGTCCATCTTCGATCTACAACAACAAATGCAAGGCGCACAATCAAGATTGCAAGAGTGCATCGAGAACCTCTCCATCGACATTCATCTCTGATGAGGACATCAATACCATTGTTACACCCACAGCCCCTGCTGCTATACATACTAGACCAATTACTAGAGCTCGCGCACGCCAATTGAATTATCGTGTACTTTCGCTTGGTAACGATTCCAATGTTCATGAGAATATGGTGCTGCTTAAATTGGATACATTTGTTTTGCTTACAAATGAAGGGCCTACCATGGACAAGAAAGATGAACCTTGGAGCAAGTTCAAGAATGGAGATGTTGGCATGCAAGGGGAACAAGAATGGAGTTACAAGTGATGATTCCAGGACTTTGAAGCCACCCTAATGAGTGCATGAGGCCTTGGACGAAATATACAAGATGCCACTTCATAATATTCGTCCACAGTGCTATTCTATGTGCTGCACAATACCTTATTATTGGGCCAGGCCCATGTAATTTCGAAATACTTAAGTATAGGCTGTTTTAGAGTCCGATGTGTGGGGAAACAAGAGTTAGGGTTGGTTTCGACCCTCCTCAAGGGCCACGAAATTCCTCCTCTTCCTCCATATATACAGCCCTTAGGGCTGCTTAGACTTTGGGTTTTGTTTAGATTAAAAGTTCGCCATAGCTACAACTTCACAGATTTCGCTTGTGTTCAACGACTGCATAAAGGCGCCACGTAACCCCACCTTGATCAATAAAGCTTTCATCTTATATTCGCAATATCCAGATTGCAATCTCAGTTTCTTGCTTGTTCTTCGCTTGCTCGCAGGAAATAGACCTCGTGGTCGTTGATCGTGTTCGCGTGGTCAATAACCTCTCGGAGTTGGTATAGCGACAGCTAAGGCGCGACGCCCTCGACGCTCGTGGTCGGATCGTCAAAGTCGACTTCCTCCAAAGCGAAAACCAACATCTCATTGAAAGACGGACACCTTTGCCTCTATCAAGTGGTATCAGATTTTCAGGTTGCTCGATGAGATTTTACAGCTTTCCGTAGTTTAGATCGAGTCTGTTCTTCATACCTATAGTCCACGAAAAAGCCACAAAAAATAGGGTTAGTTCATCATATCCGAACCAATCTGAGCTTTTGCATAATATTTTTAGGGTTTTGCTTTGTTGAATTTATGTTGCATCGTCGTGTCTAGTTGCTGGTCTTAGCGTTTAGTCTTTTAGAGTTTCGAGTTCTAGTCATAAGTTGTCACGCCGCCACCGCACCATCATCATCGCCCCTGCCACCTACCATCACCGCTCCGAATCCGTATCCATATACCACCACCAATCCGTGTCCATATACCACCACCGATCCATATCCATATACTACCACCGCTACCACCACCGCTGCCATATACCACCACCTCCACCACCAGTCCGAGTTCCTTGCATATTAGGTTTGTTTTCGAGATCCATCTAGTTTCCGATTCGTGTTTCCTTGCCGGAGTAGGTTTCGAAAAAAAAAGAGTCCGGAAACCACCCTCCGTTTAGGCCCAAAATTTTCCGAAAACGCACTTGTCGAAAAAATTTCTGCTATCCTATTTTAGGTGTTTCTAAGCGATTGAGACAACAAGCTATAGAAAGTTTTTTCCAGCTTTTGGGTCCGCAAATAAAAAAAATTGGTCGAAAAAATTTCGTGCCCATCCTGTCAGTTTGACGTGGGAAGTGTTTTGAGACACTCGCCATTATAGTGATTTTTCGCAAAAAAAAGAGCAGCGCAAAAAAAAAGAGCGAATTTTTTTTATCCAGAGTGTGCTTTTCTGATACGGGGCTAACCCGGTGTAGGCCGATCTTTCACGTTTGGAGTGGGATCCCTCGGAGAGCACGAAGAACACGGGGAAGAACGGGGAGAAATCACAGGGGGAAACACTCAAGAACAAGTCCAATCACACATCCCCTAGACAATCAAACACACAAGATCCACAAGGTACACGAACAACAAAGGGAAAGATACAAGGTAGAGTTCATCTCCGTGAGGAGGTCTTGAAGGGGTCCGCCCAAGAGGGGGTCTTGATGATATATCCCGCAGGATCTTCTCCTAGATGGAGGTCTTGGCCCAATGGAGTAGGGTCTCTCTCAAGAGTAGAGGTAGGAGCAAAGCTCACCTAAGAATGAGCTATCATATTTGCCGACCCTAACTAGGAGGAGGGAAGAAGTATATATAGTGCTAGTACAAGTTGGAGCGAGTTGAGGGGTACATGGGTCCTGGCCTGCTCACTCAGGCGCAGACAGCGCCGGATGTCCGGCAGGGGCCGGATGTCCGGCTTCATGAGGCGCCGGATGTCCGGGGCTCGGGCCGATGTCCGGCTGAAGTGCAAAACTGGTGCGCTTCGCGCCGATGCCGGATTGGGAAAGGCCGATGTCCGGCTTTGGCGAGGCGCCGGATGTCCGGGTTGGCGCCGGATGTCCGATCACGATGCTGTTGGTCGCCTGCTGGTGCAGCCTTGGCGGCGTGACAGCGCCCGGATGTCCGCCTCGCCCGATGTCCAACCATCAGAGCTTCAAGCAGCTCCGCTTTCTTCCGCTGCCGCCTGTGCTTCCTCGATGGTGTAGTCGCTCTTGGCGCTTGCACTCCTCCTGACATCCGTGAAGCTCCGACAATACCTATGCATGCACACGGAGAAGTGTCAAGTAGTATACCATCCTCGAGGGGTCAAGTGAGCACGATAAAGGAGAAGATTCACCTTTGAGTATGTGAAGTAGAGGTCGACGTGTCACTTGCCAAACGGACTTTGACATGGTGATGACCGAGGATGCTCCGCATCATCCCTCCCTTGAAAAGATCCGACCTCGGATCGAAAACCAAATCACCATGGGAAAGAGATGGCGTGCCGTGTCAAAGTGGTCGATCACCAAGCACTCATCGTCAAGTAGCTCAAATGTGCACTCGCCAATGTCACACCATTTTGTGATTCTTTCAAAAGGAGCAAATAGAACAAACACTTGTAAAACAAATGTGGTTAGCGTTAGTGCAAAACCAAGCATTCAAGAGGTGATTCACCAAACAAGTGTTGTCATCAAGCATAGCATAGGGTGTGACAAAGGATTGTGACATGACATGTAAGCATATGAATTGAGCAAAATCAAGGTCATCATGGAAACAAGCATGTAAATGTGAGGTAGAGATGCGAATATGTGTGACAAGAGAATAAGCATCTACCTCAAGGTCATTGCAATCATGCATAAAACGCTCGACAAATGGTCTATGGTAGGCATAGGAAGTATTCACAACACCAAATAAAATGAAGTGTCTAAACACATGGGTCAAGTGCAAGACAATCCAAGCATAATGTGCGTGGGTGTAGTGAATATAGTGTGGCACTCAACGCAATAGAAAGAGCAATTATTCATCATGTGTGAGGCCATCAAGTCAAGCATGTAGCAATCAATGGGATATGGCATATGT
Organism: Aegilops longissima; assembly: GCA_021605205.1. Taxonomy (NCBI): domain Eukaryota; kingdom Viridiplantae; phylum Streptophyta; class Magnoliopsida; order Poales; family Poaceae; genus Aegilops; species Aegilops longissima. The sequence continues at coordinate 25,406 of JAHIAM010004374.1, read as the reverse complement.
GAAGAAATGATATTGGTGCAACCAACCATATGATAGTAGCAAGTAGTCCAAGAATTGGATGCAACGCACAAGGTATATATATCATGAAGCATGGAAATGTGGCAATCATTGGTGAAAGCAATATCTCTAACATGCGGCAAATGGTGCAAGCAACACATGAAGTATGATCCACAATATCCAAGCTCAAGAAGGATGTCACCTTGAAAGTGTGTCCTTGTGCATTCTTCATAATGCCAAGTGGAAGAAAATATGGTGTAGAAGCGAGTCGTGGTAGAATGTATGAGGCTCGCCTCAAGAGCTCGAATGGTCAACTCACGGAAGTGGAAGTCACACAAAGTCCAAGTATCCTACACATGCACAAAACAAAATAAACAAAGTATGCGATGGTAGACAAACACATCATCCAACATGATGGTTCTCATCTTTGCACAAAACCATTAGAAGCACAAGTGCATGAATAATATGATGCAACAATGGCTAAATTCATGGCACTAGGTATATGGTGCAAAGAAGTAAGACAAGCATGCTTCACAAGAATTATGTCAAAATCTCCAAATATATGCGAGAATGCTATGGGCAATCTCATGAGCAAGAAGAGAATCATTGTTGCACTCAATACATGGCAAATCTAGCATGAGAGAGGCAACACATGGAGATAAATGACAAGAAGCAATAACAATCATGTGCAAAGCATGGAAATGGTTGTCATCAACCGCATGAAATGGTGATGCAACATAAGCAAGCATAGTAATCAAGTCGTGCAAACTAGTGGAGCAAAGATGCAACACACTAGAAGAAATCATGGCAATCATGTCATGTAAACAAATAATAGGCATAGGGAATGCACATGACATATCGCAAGCACGAACACGACGCAAGATCATAGTGTCATCATAGGTATGGGGCACAAAGCAATCATGGCAATAACAAACAATATCTCCACCACGCTTGCAAATACACATACAAGTACTAGAATCAATCATCATGTGTAATGCAAAGCATGGGTCACAAATGCATGGCAAAGGCATAGGAATGGGCATATCATGCAAAGTGAACATGGCAAGATGGGCAAAGGATATATAATGTACAACTACCCATAACCATGTGAGGGCCATGTAGAAGAAATGCGCGAAGTCTTTGCGCGAAGAGAGCGGTGGAAAGACAATCCATGGGATCCCAAATCATCGCTGTTTCTAGAGCTGCTTTGTCAACTCGTGGGATTGCGAGGTCGACAAGTATTCATGGGTACCTACACAAAAGAGACACAAACCAAAGAAATTGTGTAAGGTAGTAAATGTACACATCATCCATCATGATGTGTATGTGCACATGTGAGTTAGCACAAGATAAGCATCGCCAAAGAAATTTGATGCATGGTATAAGAACATGTCATCCATCATGAAAGAATAGTTATTATGTATGACACGATGGGGACACAAATTGAGAATGCAAGTATATGGCAGATCAATAGCATGTTTGTTCATGGGGAGCATATGGTGCACATAATTATTGGGATCATGCAATGGATGGATGGATCAAAATCTCCTAACATGTATGAGGAAACTATGGGGTCTCCTCATGAGCAATATTGGAAACATCATTTGGAGAAAATGGACAACATCCAAAACAATGCATATATGGGTTAGGTGGGCATGGCATGGCATATGAGATAAATGATGCAAAGGAGCATATCAATATCATCACAAGAAAACAAATGCCAATAACCATGGGCTTGTCATGTATGCCATATGTGCAAATTGGGTTTATTTTAATGGCATATGCATAGTCACTATGAAGAGATTTTTAAATAAGACATATGGTTGATCTCATGCATAGCATATGACAAGTCAAGAGGATTAGCAAACATGATGTGACCTAAAGAATTGTTACAAGAAATCCTATGTAACATGGCATCACAACTAATAGACTCCACATGAGAATCATCATATTCATCATAAATGGGCAAATCATCACCTGGGGAAATCATACTAGCATGAAGCATGGTACTAGGTGGATCAACATCATGCAAGCAATCAATGTCAAGAATGTCCACTAGTGGGACTAGAGCATCACCGCCACCTATGTTACCTTTGTCATTCCACTCAAGTGGTGTAGGTGAGGTGGGAAAGACCAAATGGTGGTTATCTTCATCTTGATGGAACCATGGGGGTGCATCATATTCCACCATGGCCATCGCCTTGTCCAAAGGGAGGACGGTCGCCGAGGATCGGCGCGCCATCATAAATGGGACCTAGCACCACATCGAAGACACAATAGAGGTAGAGGTCAAGTTGTTAGAAATGGAAATGGCCTCACGAGACCTATCAACTATCTCACTCTCTATGTGGTGGTTCACTCACTCCCTCAAAGTAGGTGCACTCAATGTCACATATGGTGGAGTCACCATCTCACTCGAGTGGTGGTTGTGGCTCTCCTCACATGGGATTTGTGGCAACACATCATATATAGGGCTAGTGGTGACGGCACTCACTCTCAATATGGTGGCACAAGTCACTCAAGTCATCATACGCATTGCGTGGTCGAGGTGAAATACTCAACCATCTCATCGCCCGCCATGGATGAAGGTCAAGATGGCACATCATCACTCTCCTCCATGACCAAAGGGAAAATCCCATGCTCGATCATCTCGTCGCCCGCCATGGATGAAGGCCAAGATGGCACATCATCGCCTCGCCCAAAGATGGAAGCATCATCTCGCCGCCACCTTGTCGCCGCCTCCAAAGCTTGGTCCTTGAGGGTCTCCGTAGTCGCATTTCGCCGCCGCACCATCTTGAAAAAGAGTCAAGGTAGACTCGCATCATCAATGCCACAAAGCGGAATGGCGGTAAAGTCGCACTTGGGAGCATCGCCTTGGATCTTGTCTGCTTGGACATCATGGTGGTACTAGCCTCCCGCTTGTCGAGAGCTTGGTCGCCGCCAAGTGTGCTTGGGGTGGAGAAGCCTTGGCCTTCATGAGTTCTTGTTCACCTTGAGAGCACCAATGTAGTAGTCGCCAATGGACTTGTAGTTCTCGAGGAAGATGGTCTTGAGATGTCGCAGTAATCCCATCATGAAGTGGAACTTCATCAAATGGGGTCGCCCACGCCTGCTCGTCGGAAGGCAATCTTCATCTCCTTGAAGTACTTGTCGATGGACTTGGATCCTGGGTGGTGTTCTCCAATTGGCGCCGGTTGTTCCGTAGGTTGGAGGCACAAACTCGCCGCAAAGCTCTTTCGCCTTGGGCCAACTCATGTCGTAGTACTCCTAAGGTGTGTGAAGCCACCATGTCAAGGCGTAGTCGTGGAAGTTTCTTGTATGCACTTCACTTGATCTTCGGGAGGAACTTGATGTAGCTTGAGGTAGTCGCCCATCAAACGCCCCACTCGAGGTACTCCTCGGTTCTTGAGTCCCATAGAAAGGAATCGCATGGTCGATGTCGAGGTCGAGTAGCTCGTGAAGTCGCGGACTTGAGCTTGTGGAGCTTCTCTTGAACGTAATCTTGGGGTGCTTGTTGGCTAAGATGCCGATGATCGAGGGCGAAGATGCCTTGAGGTCGCCATGAAGATGCCAAGGGAGATGGTGAAGTCGTTGAGCGGTTGTTGGTGTTGAGCTCATGACCTTCACATTCTTGGTGGTGATGGTGTCGATGCCGATGTGAACTTGCCGAGATGGTAGCTCGGAAGCATGTGCTCTTGAGCCGCCTTCTCAAAGATGAGGAAGATTGCTTGTAGGCCTTGATGAGGGCTTTGATCTCTCCATTTGAGCTTGCATCTTGGCGCCGGAGTTGTTGTTCGTGGCATCGAACTCGCCGTTGTTGTTGTAGACCAAGGTGAAATGCCTTGCCTATCCATCACAAGACTCGAGTAGAGGTGAGTAGGAAATGAGATAAACAATACCAAGTTACCTTTTCCCAAAGTTGAGGATGTACTTTCACTCAATGTGAAATGAAAGAATAGTGGAATTGGTACCAGACTTGTTCACTCACACCTATCAAGTAAAGCTTGTGGTAGAGCTCGGTGAGGATAGTGGCACAAAAATTTGATGCAAAATGTTAGCAAGAGTCAATAATGTTGAAAGAGATTCACAAATTCGCAAGCGAAACAAGTAGACCAATAGCAAAGAATGGCACACGGAAACGAACACACGGATAGATAAATGGGGTCATGCAACCAAGGAATGAGCACAAAATGTGGAATCCACGGAAAACGCTCGTGTTGCACAACTCAAGAGAGACGCTAGCACGATTGCTCAATAGGCGGATATGACACTTGTGCACAACCTATAAGATGCAAAATGGATAATTTTCTATCCCAAGTATGCTATATATGTATGGTTCCCGGTGTTTCTCACACAATGATCCAAGATGATCAAGTATGATACCATATGATATATTTTGATGCTATGGCTATTGCTTACAAGCTTCTTTGCTCTCTTTCTTTGCTTAAAAGCTTTATTATCTCTTTTTTTTTTGGATATGGCCACTTTTGCATAATGCACAAACCAAGATAGCAATTGTATATATGCGGGAACAATCTTGTGACACAAGGGATGATATGATACCAATATGATATGGTATGTATGCAATGGAAGGTGTAGATCACTAATGTGCACAAGTAACGTTGCCGGCAATACTCAAATGGCTAGTCTCGATAGGTAAGTGACGCAAAATGGGCTAGGGGTTATCAATGCAATTGCAATTGGAATATACAATGGTGTCGTCGAGGTTACCGTCCTTGGCGATGATGAGTGACGGTGTTCTTGATGTCGAGCCGCCCTAGTTAGTCAAGCACCCTAGGAAACGGAAAACCGCAAACTCAAAATCTCAAAGGCAAATGTCAAAGTGGTGGTAGCGAAAGCGTGGTGGTTTGCACTTGGCAATGTGGAAGTGAAATGATTGGCTATACACGTGTAAGAGTTGGAAGCACACGTCCCTAAGCAATCAAACACCTTAGGAGACACAACTCACAACTCAAACAAAATTGGGTTGTTGGGGTGGAATGTATGGTGGGCACGGTTATGCAGAAGGTATGGTGGTGGTTGATGAAGAAGCAACCGTCCCTAAGTAGCCGAAACACCTTAGGAGACTCAAGTCACTACTCAAACAACCTCAAATGCTATGGGGAACAAAATGGGTTAGGTTGCGGAAGTCGGTGGTGGCTATGCGGATGATATGGTGGAGGGCCTAGGCAAACTTGCCAAATTTTGGAAATTTTGATGGATTCAAATGGTGTTGGTGGTATTTTTGTGGGATGGGGGATGTCAATAGCTTCAAAACGAGCTAAAGAACGTCAAAATCAGACTCCGGATGAATTAGTTATGGCCAAAACGGTGAAACGGAAAAAACTGAAATCCCAGGGGCCGGATATCCGGGGTAGGGGCCGGATTTCCGGGGGTGTATGGCCAGAACTGCATGGATTTGGTGCCCAGGCCCGGATGTCCGCTTAGTCTGGATGTCCGCCCGAGGTCTGGATTTCGGACCGATGTCCGTAACTTCAGCGAAAATGCACTCCAGGAGCCGGATTTCCGGGCTAATGGCCGGATTTCCGGGATGGCCGGATGTCCGGGGCTCGGGCCGGATGTCCGGGCTCCAAATCCGAGGATGAACTCGAGGAACTCGATTTTGGGGCGGAAATTGATGATTTCGGGGGCAAAATTGGAGAGATTTCGTGGAGGAAAGATGGGGAAACTTGGGGAGATGCTAGATCCACTTGAAACCAAGCAAATCCATGGATCAAAATCAACAAAACATCATCAAAACCAACAAATCAAAAAAAATAATTTGGAGCTATTTTTGGTGGGGATTTTCGGATTTAGGACGAAATCAAGCAAAAGAAGGCTAGAAAACGGTGGGAGTGACTCCAAATACGTGATAAACGTGGCTCATGATACCATATGATACGGGCTAACCCGTGTAGGCCGATCTTTCACGCTTGGAGGGGATCCCTGAGAGCACGAAGAACACGGGAAGAACGGGAGAAATCACAGGGGAAACACTCAAGAACAAGTCCAATCACACATCCACTAGACAATCAAACACACAAGATCCACAAGGTACACGAACAACAAAGGAAAGATACAAGGTAGAGTTCATCTCCGTGAGGAGGTCTTGAAGGGGTCCGCCCAAGAGGGAGTCTTGATGATATATCCCGCAGATCTTCTCCTAGATGGAGGTCTTGGCCTCCAATGGAGTAGGGTCTCTCTCTCAAGAGTAGAGGTAGGAGCAAAGCTCACCTAAGAATGAGCTATCATATTTGCTCAACCCTAACTAGGAGGAGGGAAGAAGTATATAGTGCTAGTACAAGTTGGAGCGAGTTGAGGGGTACATGGGTCCTGGGCCTGCTCACTGCAGGCAGAGACAGCGCCGGATGTCCGGCAGGGGCCGGATGTCCGGGAGCCGCGAGGCGCCGGATGTCCGGCTCGGGCCGGATGTCCGGCTGAAGTGCAAAACTGGTGCGCTCGTCAGCCGATGCCGGATTGGGAAAGGCCGATGTCCGGCTTTGGCGAGGCGCCGATGTCCGGGTTGGCGCTGGATGTCCGCCGCTAATGTTGTTGGTTGCCTCATTGCAGCTCTGGCAGCCGTGACAGCGCCGATGTCCGCCTCGTCCAGATGTCCGCCAGAAGCTTCAAAGAGTCTCGCCTTCTTCCGCTGCCGATTCTGTGCTTCCTCGATGGTGTAGTCGCCTTGGCGCTTGCACTCTCTTTGACATCCGTGAAGTCCGGCAATACCTATGCATGCACACGGGAGAAGTGTCAAGTAGTATACCATCCTCGAAGGGGTCAAGTGAGCACGATAAAGGAGAAGATTCACCTTGAGTATGTGAAGTAGAGGTCGACGTGTCACTTGCCAAACGGACTTTGACATGGTGATGACCGAGATGCTCCGCATCATTTTCCCTTGTTTACGCAGCAGCCGCGGATTTTGTTAGTGTTCTAGGCTCGCCTCTAGCACGGCCCAGCCTCGACCAGACACAGACTGCTGCTGAGCGCCTACCACCACCACCACCGGCTGCACCTAACGCACCTCTGCTACAACAACATGGACTACCTCCACATCGCGAACAGCCCTCCGCCGAGCGACCCGTGTCCTCTTCACCGCCAAGCTGCCGGTGCCATGTTGATACTTCAGGGCTCCCGCCGCCGATGTGGGGAGGATGATTATGTGGAGATTACGAGGATGAGGTTGATCAACATCGAACCACGCGCAACCACCAGCACCACAACCACCAGTGTCGCCCACATGCAAATAATGGCAATTTTAGGGCTCCCTCAGTACGAGATCATGACCATCTCCCTAAACTGAAATTGAATATTCCACCATTTGAGGGTAGATATGTTCCTGATATATATCTTACTTGGGAGTTAGAAACTGAACAACGATTTACATGTTTACAATATCCCGAGGAGAGACGGTTCTCGCTGCTGTTTGTGCTTTCACTAGCTTTGCATGTGTTTGGTGGTCTCAACATTGTAGATTATATCCTGCTCCAGCTACTTGGGCTGCTTTGAAAACTGCTATGCGATCGCTGGTTCCACCATATTATCAGCGTGAATTACTTCAAAATTGCAGCGCTTAAGACAAGGAAAAATTCGTAGAAGAATATTATCGGAATTACAAACTGGCTTGATTAGATGTGGTATTGTTGAGGAGAATGAAGCTATGCTTGCACGCTTTCGGGTGGATTAAATAGAGAGATTCAGACCATTCTAGACTACAAGGATTATAATAATATCACCGATTATTCCATCTTGCTTGTAAAGCTGAACGTGAAGTGCAGGATCGATGTGCCTTGGCGCGACTAACTTTTCTGCAGGTCGCCTTCATCATGGACACCACGCATCATCTACTTCCACACGCTCTACTACACCGCACTCCGCCGGCCGCCACCTCCAACCGTGATACAAGAAAGCAGTGCACAACCACCACTATCCGCCAAGAGTACACCGCTGGCCTACACAGAGCTCTTCTTCTTCCATGGCGCCAACAGGCACACAAGTGATATTATTTGTCGTCGCTGTAAGGGAAGAGGACATTTTATGCGAGAATGCCAATCTCAGCGTGTGATGATTGCTACCGAGGATGGTGGGTATGAGTCTGCTAGTGACTATGATGAAGAGACTTTGGCTCTTATTACACATGAAGAACACGGTGGAGATGATTCTGATCCCGAGACGCAATACATGGCTGTCAAGATGCCGACAGTATGAATGTTTAGTTGCTCAACGTGTTTTGAGTGTGCAGGTTACATGCCGAGCAAAATCAGAGGCATAACTTGTTCCATACAAAGGAGTTGTGAAGGAACGCTCTATTCAAGGCCATCATAGATGGAGGGAGCTGCAACAACTTGGCTAGCATGGATATGGTGGAGAAGCTTTCTCACCACAAGGCCACATCCACATCCTTACTACATCCAATGGTTCAACAACAGCGCAAGGTTAAGGTAACACGACTCGCTCGTGTGCATTTTAGTATCTCTACATATGCTGATTATGTTGATTGTGATGTGGTACCTATGCAAGCATGTTCCTTATTACTTGGTAGACCATGGCAATTTGATAAAATTTGTACACCATGGTAGAAACAATCAGATACTCTTGTTCACAAGGATAAAATATTACTTTGCTTCCTATGACTCCTGATTCCATTTTGAAAGATGATATTAATAGAGCTAATAAAGCAAAACAGAGAAAATAAGAGTGAAAATCAGATTGTGGCAAAAGAATTTGAGCAACAAATGAAGCCTAATAATAAACCATCTAATGTTGCTTCTGAAATTAAACTGAAAAGTGCATGTTTATTTGCCACCAAATCTGATATTGATGAGCTAGATTCTAGCAAATCTGTTTGCTATGCTTTTGTGTGCAAAGAGGCATTATTTTCATTCGAGGACGTGTTTTCCTTCTTTGCCCCCGCTGTCACTAACATTTTGCAGAGTTCGCCGATGTCTTCCCACAAGACGTGCCACCGGATTACCACCTATTCGAGGGATTGAGCATCAAATTGACTTACTTCCCGTGCATCGCTACCCAACCGCGCACCATACCGCATCAATCCAGAGGAGACGAAGGAGATTATGCGCCAAGCATGTGAGCTGCTCGACAAAGGTTATATACGCGAATCTCTTAGTCCTTGTGCTGTTCCTATTATACTAGTGCCTAAAAAGGATGGTACGTCATGATGTGTGTTGATTGTAGAGGCATTAATAATATTACTATTCGTTATCGCCATCCTATTCCTAGGCTAGATGATATGCTTGATGAATTGAGTGGCTCTACAATATTCTCCAAAGTTGATTTATGAGTGGATACCATCAAATTCGTATGAAATTGGGAGATGAATGGAAAACAGCATTTAAAACTAAGTTTGGATTATATGAGTGGTTAGTCATGCCTTTTGGGTTAACTAATGCACCTAGTACTTTCATGAGATTAATGAACGAAGTTTTACGTGCTTTCATTGGACGATTTGTGGTAGTTTACTTTGATGATATACTGATTTATAGCAAATCTTGGAAGAACATTTGGAACATTTACGTGTTGTTTTTAATGCTCTACGTGATGCACGCTTGTTTGGTAACCTTGGGAAGTGCACCTTTGCACCGAATCGAGTATCTTTTCTTGGCTATGTTGTTACTCCACAGGAATTGAAGTTGATAAAGCCAAGATTGAAGCTATTGAGAGTTGGCCGAGCCCAAAACGGTCACACAAGTGAGGAGTTTTCTTGGACTCGCTGGTTTCTATAGGCGCTTTGAGAGACTTTAGCACCATTGCTGCACCTCTCAATGAGCTTACAAAGAAGGATGTGCCTTTTATTTGGGGTACCGCATGTGAAGAAGCCTTCACGGTATTGAAAGATAAGTTGACACATGCCCTTTACTCCAACTTCCTGACTTTAATAAGACTTTTGAGCTTGAATGTGATGCTAGTGGAATTGGATTAGAGGTGTGTTATTACAAGATGGCAAACCTGTTGCATACTTTTCTCAAAAATTGAGGGCCTAGTCTGAACTATTCTACTTATGACAAAGAATTATATGCTCTTGTTCGACTTTAGAGACATGGCAACATTATTTATGGCCCAAAGAATTTGTTATACATTCTGATCATGAATCTTTGAAACATATTAAAAGTCAAGCTAAACTGAATCGAGACATGCTAAATGGGTTGAATTCATTGAGACTTTCCTTATGTCATTAAACACAAGAAGGGTAAAGAAAATGTTATTGCTGATGCTTTGTCTCGTCGCTATACTATGCTTTCACAACTTGACTTCAAAATATTTGGTTTGGAGACCATCAAAGATCAATATGTGCATGATGCTGATTTTAAAGATGTAATGCATAATTGTAAAGAAGGAAGAACATGGAACAAGTTCGTTATTAATGATGGTTTTGTGTTCCGTACTAACAAGCTATGCATTCCTGCTAGCTCTGTTCGCCTTTTTGTTGTTGCAGGAGGCGATGGAGGAGGATTAATGGGACACTTTACGCCAAGAAGACGGAGGATATACTTGCTACACATTTCTTTTGGCCAAAGATGAGACGGATGTTGAGCGCTTTGTTGCTCGCTGCACTACATGTCAAAAAGCTAAGTCACGACTCAATCCTCATGGTTTATATATGCCTTTGCTCGTGCCTAGTGTTCCTTGGGAGGATATATCTATGGACTTTGTTTTAGGTTTACCTCTAACAAAGAAGGGAGGATAGCATATTTGTTGTCGTGGATAGATTCTCTAAAATGGCACACTTTATACCATGTCATAAAAGCGATGATGTCGTTAATGTTGCTGATTTGTTCTTTCGTGAAATTATTCGCTTGCATGGTGTACCAAATACTATTGTTTCAGATCGTGATACTAAATTTCTTAGCCACTTTTGGAGATGTTTATGGGCTAAGTTGGGGACTAAACTGCTTTTAGTAGTACTTGTCACCCCAAACCGATGGATAAACCAAGTAGTCAATAGAACATTGTCTACTATGCTTAGGGCTGTTTTGAAGAATAATAAGAAAATGTGGGAAGAATGCTTGCCTCATATTGAATTTGCTTATAATCGCTCATTGCATTCTACTACTAAGATGTGCCCTTTTGAAATTGTGTATGGCTTCCTACCGTGCACCTATTGATTTGTTGCCTCTTCCATCTTCGGAGAAGGTTAATTTTGATGCTAAAGAACGTGCTGAATTGATTTTAAAATGCATGAGTTAACTAAGGAAAACATTGAGCGATGAATGCTAAATATAAACTTGTCGGAGATAAGGGTAGAAAACATGTTGTCTTTGCACCGGAGATCTTGTTTGGTTACATTTATGTAAGGATAGGTTTCTAATTTGCGCAAATCAAAGCTAATGCCACGGTTGATGGTCCATTTAAGGTGTTAGAGAAAATAAATGATAATGCATATAAACTTGAGCTGCCTGCAGATTTTGGGGTTAGTCCCACTTTTAACATTGCAGATTTGAAGCCTTATTTGGGTGAGGAAGATGAGCTCACGAGGACGACTTCATTTCAAGAAGGGAGGATGATGAGGACATCAATACCATTGTTACACCCACAGCCCCCGCTGCTATACATACCGGACCAATTACTAGAGCTCACAAGACGCCAATTGAATTATCGTACTTTCGCTTCTTGGTAACGATTCCAATGTTCATGAGAATATGATGCTGCTTAAATTGGATACATTTGTTTTGCTTACAAATGAAGGGCCTACCATGGACAAGAAAGATGAACCTTGGAGCAAGTTCAAGCATGGAGATGTTGGCATGCTAAGGGGAACAAGAACGGAGTTACAAGTGATGATTCCAGGACTTTGAAGCCACCCTAATGAGTGCATGAGGCCTTGGACGAAATATACAAGATGCCACTTCATAATATTCGTTTATAGGCTATTCTAGGTGCTGCGTCACCTTATTATTGGGCCAGGCCCATGTAATTTCGAAATACTTAAGTATAGGCTGTTTTAGAGTCCGATGTGTGGGGAAACAAGAGTTAGGGTTGATTTCGACCCTCCACCAAGGGCCACGAAATTCCTCTTCCTCCATATATACAGCCCTTAGGGCACCGCTTAGACCTTGGGTTTTGTTTAGATTAAAAGTTCGCCATAGCTGCAACTTCGCATTTCGCTTGTGTTCAACGACTGCATAAAGGCGCCACAGTAACCCCACCTTGATCAATAAAGCTTTCATCTTATATTCGCAATATCCAGATTGCAATCTCAGCTTTCTTGCTTGTTCTTCGATTGCTCGCAGGAAATGCACCTCGTGGTCGTTGATCGTGTTCTGCGGGTCAATAACCTCTCGGAGTTGGTTTAGCGATTGCTAAGGCGCGACGCCCTCAAGACGCTCAGTAGTCGGATCGCCAAAGTCGACTTCCTCCAAAGCGAAAACCACATCTCATCGAAAGACGGACACCTTTGCCTCTATCATACGCTAATCTCTTAGTCCTTGTGATGTTCCTATTATACTAGTGCCTAAAAAGGATGGTACGTCACAGTATGTGTGTTGATTGTAGAGGCATTAATAATATTACTATTCCTTATCGCCATCCTATTCCTAGGCTAGATGATATGCTTGATGAATTGAGTGGTTTCTACAATATTCTCCAAAGTTGATTTGCGAGTGGATACCATCAAATTCGTATGAAATGGGAGATGAATGGAAAACAGCATTTAAAACTAAGTTTGGTTTATATGAGTGGTTAGTCATGCCTTTTGGGTTTACTAATGCACCTAGTACTTTCATGAGACTAATGAACTAAGTTTTACGTGCTTTCATTGGACGATTTGTGGTAGTCTATTTTGATGATATACTGATTTATAGCAAATCTTTGAAGAACATTTGGAACATTTACGTGTTGTTTTTAATGCTCTACGTGATGCACGCTTGTTTGGTAACCTTGGGAAGTGCACCTTTGCACCGACCGAGTATCTTTTCTTGGCTATGTTGTTACTCCACAGGAATTGAAGTTGATAAAGCCAAGATTGGAGCTATTGAGAGTTGGCCGCAGCCCAAAACGGTCACACAAGTGAGGAGTTTTCTTGACTCGCTGGTTTCTATAGGCGCTTTGTGAGAGACTTTAGCACCATTGCTGCACCTCTCAATGAGCTTACAAAGAAGGATGTGCCTTTTGTTTGGGGTACCGCATGTGAAGAAGCCTTCACGGTATTGAAAGATAAGTTGACACATGCCCTTTACTCCAACTTCCTGACTTTTAATAAGACTTTTGAGCTTGAATGTGATGCTAGTGGAATTGGATTAGAGGTGTGTTATTACAAGATGGCAAACCTGTTGGTATACTTTTCTCAAAAATTGAGGGCCTAGTCTGAACTATTCTACTTATGACAAAGAATTATATGCTCTTGTTCGGACTTTAGAGACATGGCAACATTATTTATGGCCCAAAGAATTTGTTATACATTCTGATCATGAATCTTTGAAACATATTAAAAGTCAAGCTAAACTGAATCGTAGACATGCTAAATGGGTTGAATTCATTGAGACTTTCCCTTATGTGCATGATGCTGATTTTAAAGATGTAATGCAGAATTGTAAAGAAGGAAGAACATGGAACAAGTTCGTTATTAATGATGGTTTTATGTTCCGTGCTAACAAGCTATGCATTCCTGCTAGCTCTGTTCGTCTTTTGTTGTTGCAGGAGGCGCATGGAGGAGGATTAATGGGACACTTTGGCGTGAATTAGACGGAGGACGTACTTGCTAGACATTTCTTTTGGATCAAGATGAGACGGGATGTTGAGCGTTTTGTTGCTCGCTGCACTACATGTCAAAAAGCTAAGTCACGACTCAATCCTCATGGTTTATATATGCCTTTCCCTGTACCTAGTGTTCCTTGGGAAGATATATCTATGGACTTTGTTTTAGGTTTACCTCGAACAAAGAAGGGGAGGGATAGCATATTTGTTGTCGTGATAGATTCTCAAAATGGCACACTTTATACCATGTCATAAAAGCGATGATGCCGTTAATGTTGCTGATTTGTTCTTTCGTGAAATTATTCGCTTGCATGGTGTGCCAAATACTATTGTTTCAGATCGTGATACTAAATTTCTTAGCCACTTTTGGAGATGTTTATGGGCCAAGTTGGGGACTAAACTGCTTTTAGTACTACTTGTCACCCCCAAACTGATGGATAAACTGAAGTAGTCAATAGAACATTGTCTACTATGCTTAGGGCTGTTTTGAAGAATAATAAGAAATGTGGGAAGAATGCTTGCCTCATATTGAATTTGCTTATAATCGCTCATTGCATTCTACTACTAAGATGTGCCCTTTGAAATTGTGTATGGCTTCCTACCGTGCACACCTATTGATTTGTTGCCTCTTCCATCTTCTCGGAGAAGGTTAATTTTGATGCTAAGGAACGTGTTGAATTGATTTTAAAATGCATGAGTTAACTAAGGAGAACATTGAGCGATGAATGCTAAATATAAACTTGTTGGAGATAAGGGTAGAAAACATGTTGTCTTTGCACCGGAGATCTTGTTTGGTTACATATGCGTAAGGATAGGTTTCTAATTTGCGCAAATCAAAGCTAATGCCACGTGCTGATGGTCCATTTAAGGTGTTAGAGAAAATAAATGACAATGCATATAAACTTGAGCTGCCTGCAGATTTTGGGGTTAGTCCCACTTTTAACATTGCAGATTTGAAGCCTTATTTGGGTGAGGAAGATGAGCTCACCGAGGACGATTTCATTTCAAGAAGGGAGGATGATGAGGACATCAATACCATTGTTACACCCACAGCCCCTCGCTGCTATACATACTGGACCAATTACTAGAGCTCACAAGACGCCAATTGAATTATCGTGTACTTTCGCTTGGTAACGATTCCAATGTTCATGAGAATATGATGCTGCTTAAATTGATACATTTGTTTTGCTTACAAATGAAGGGCCTACCATGGACAAGAAAGATGAACCTTGAGCAAGTTCAAGCATGGAGATGTTGGCATGCTAAGGGGAACAAGAACGGAGTTACAAGTGATGATTCCAGACTTTGAAGCCACCCTAATGAGTGTATGAGGCCTTGGACGAAATATACAAGATGCCACTTCATAATATTCGGCCCATAGGCTATTCTAGGTGCTACATCACCTTATTATTGGGCCAGCCCATGTAATTTCGAAATACTTAAGTATAGGCTGTTTTAGAGTCCGTGATGTGGGGAACAAGAGTTAGGGTTGATTTCGACCCTCCACCAAGGGCCACGAAATTCTCTTCCTCCATATATACAGCCCTTAGGGCACCGCTTAGACCTTGGGTTTTGTTTAGATTAAAAGTTCGCCATAGCTGCAACTTCACAGATTTCGCTTGTGTTCAACGACTGCATAAAGGCGCACGTAACCCCACCCCGATCAATAAAGCTTATCTTATATTCGCAATATCCAGATTGCAATCTCGCTTGCTTGTTCTTCGCTTGCTTGCGTGAAATGCACCTCGTGGTCGTTGATCGTGTTCGGCGTGGTCAATAACCTCTCGAGTTGGTTTAGCGATTGCTAAGGCGCCGACGCCCTCAAGACGTCAGAAGTCGGATCGCCAAAGTCGATTTCCTCCAAAGCGAAAAAACACATCTCATCGAAAGACGGGACACCTTTGCCTCTATCAGCTACTACCTCAAACGCGTGTGCTATGCATGTCCAGGAACCAAGAGGAAGGCCATGGAGCAGCTATGAGCATTGGACAATACGGCGAGGACACCAAGCGCTCGGACGTCCGACAGCCACCGGACGACCGACGATCTTCGGACGTCCGACGCCTAGAGACTCCACCAGCCAGATCGACTGCAGCCGAGGCAACCCATACCGCTACCGACGACCGCCAGACACCGGACGCTCGACACTTCCAGCCACCGGACGACCGACGCCGACCGGACGTCCGACGCCTGCCCAGTAGCTAAAATGCGGACGCCCAACATGCACCGGACGCACTGCACCTCGCGAGCCACCGGACGCCCGGCAGACTGCTTGGACGTCCGACCTCGTAAGGCCCGCCTGCAAGTTAATAAAGCTACTTACCTTTTCATTCACCTAGACTATAAATAGATTTTCCCACCTTCCTAGCTAGGGTTAGCGATGGTTTAGCCTTATTTTGTGAGAGTTTGCTCATCCACTTGTTACTTCTCCTGAGCTCAGACCTCTTCTGATAGATCCTCAAGCGGATTCAAGACCCCGCCAAGGAAGTCGATCAAGACCTCACGGAGAAGAACCCTGTTACCTCTTGTATCGCCGGTTGATCGTGGATCGTATCTTTTTGTGTTCATCGATCTAGCGCATGTGTAATTGAATCTTGTTGGTTTGAGGATTCTCTCCCCGTGTTTTCCTTGTTCTTCCGCAAGACGTTTCTTCGCCTTCCCTCGTAGGATCAACTCCAAACGTGAAAGATCGGCCCCATAGGGATCCGCCCTACATCAACGAGGGAAATCACGGGGGAAAACACAAGAGAATCACTCAAACCAACAAGATTTGATTACACATGCGCTAGATCGATGAACACAAAGAGAGATACACGATCCACGATCGACAAAGGACGATACAAGAGGTAACCAGGTTCTTCTCCGTGAGGAGGTCTTGATGGGGCCACCCAAGAGGGGGTCTTGAATCCGCTTGAAGGATCTTCTCCGATGGAGGCACGCCTCCGAGGAGAAGGTAACCAAGTGGATGAGCAATGCTCTCACACAAACATGAGCTAATCTTTGCTAACCCTAACTAGGAGGAGGTGGAGGAGTATATATAGTCTAGAGCCACGTAAGGGGTAAGTGAGGGCGAGGGGCATGGGCTCGCCCAATACACTGTGGGTACGACAGGCGGTAGTACTGGTCCTTCAAGCGGTAGTACCGCTGAGGCGCTGCAAGCGTAGTACCGCTATGATGGGCGGTAGTACCACTGGAGCCGCTCGATTCAAGTTTGTTTGACTTTATGAAGTGGGCGGATGTAGAGCGGTAGTGCCGCCAGGATGATAAGCGTAGTACCGCTTGTTCTTTCTTCTTCCTTCTTCCTCTTCCATGCTTGGCCTTGGTCCTGGATCCTCCATGGTCGGATAGAAGCAAAGGTGTCCTGCCTTTCGATGAGATGATGGATATCGCTTTGGTGGAAATCGACTTTGACGATCCGACTACTTAACGCAGCGAGGATGTCACGCCTAGCAATCGCTAAACCAATCTCGAGAGGTTATTGACCACGCCGAGCATGATCAACCTGACCACGAGGGTCTGCTTCGCGAGCAAACGAAGAACAAGCAAGAAACTGAGATTGCAATCTGGATATTGCGAATATAAGATGAAAGCTTTATTGATCAAGGTGGGGTGTCAGGACGCTTTGTCCTGGCCGCTGAACACAAACGAAATACGCGGGTTGTAGCTATGGCTAACTTTTAATCTAAACAAAACCCATAGTCTAAACGGTGCCCTAAGGGCTGTATATATGGAGGAAGAGGGGAATTTCGTGGCCCTTGGGGAAGGGGTCCAAACCAACCCTATCTCTTGTTTCCCCACACCCACGGACTCTAAAAAACAGCCTATACTTATGTATTTCAAAATTACATGGGCCTGGCTCAATAATAAGGTGACGAAGCACCTAGAATAGCCTCCGGACGAAATTTATGAAGTGGCATCTTGTATATTTCGTCCAAGGCTTCATTCACTCCTTATGGTGGCTTCAAAGTCCTGAAATCATCACTTGTAACTCCGTTTGTTCCCTTTGCATGCCATCAACTCCATGCTTGTTCTTGCTACAATGTTCATCCTTCTCCAAGCTAGGCCCTTCATTTGTAAGCAAAACAAATGTATCCAATTTAGGCAGCATCATATTCTCATGAACATTAGAATCATTACCAAGAAACGAAAGTACTTGGTAATTTAATTGGCGTGCGCGAGCTCTAGCAAATTGTCCATTATATGTAATAGTAGGGGCTGTGGGTGTAACAATGGTATTGATGTCCTCATCATCCTCCCCTTCTTCAAATGAAGTCGTCCTCGACGGAAGCTCATCTTCCTCATCAAAATAAGGCTTCAGATCTGCAATGTTAAAAGTGGGACTAACCCTGAAATCTGCAGGCAGCTCAAGTTTATATGCATTATCATTTATTTTCTAACACCTTAAATGGACCATCAGACGTGGCATTAGCTTTGATTTGCGCAAATTAGAAAGCTATCCTTACGCAAATGTAACCAAACAAGATCTCCGTGCAAACACAACATGTTTTCTACCCTTATCTCCAAAGAAGTTTATATTTAGCATTCATACCGATAGAGGCAAAGGTGTCCCGCCTTTCGATGAGATGATGGATATCGCTTTGGTGGAAATCGACTTTGACGATCCGACTCACGAACGACGAGGACGCCGCGCTACTTAGCAATCGCTAAACCAACTCCGAGAGGTTATTGACCACGCCGAGCACGATCAACTCGACCACGAGGGTCTGCTTCCGCGAGCAAACGAAGAACAAGCAAGAAACTGAGGTTGCAATCTGGATATTGCTAATATAAGATGAAAGCTTTATTGATCAAGGTGGGGTTCTCGGACGCTTTGTCCGGTCGTTGAACACAAACGGCACGCGGTTGCAGTTATGGCTAACTTTAATCTAAATAAAACCCAAAGTCTAAACGACGCCTAAGGGCTGTATATATGGAGGAAGAGGAGGGAATTTCGTGGCCCTTGAGGGAGGGGTCCGAAACCAACCCTAACTCTTGTTTTCCCACACATACGGACTCTAAAAACAGCCTATACTTAAGTATTTCGAAATTACATGGGCCTGGCTCAATAATAAGGTGACGCAGCACCTAGAATAGCCTATGGACGAATATTATGAAGTGGCATCTTGTATATTTCGTCCAAGGCCTCATGCACTCATTAGGGTGGCTTCAAAGTCCTGAATCATCACTTGTAACTCCGTTTGTTCCTTTGCGCATGCCAACATCTCCATGCTTGAACTTGCTCCAAGGTTCATCTTTCTTGTCCATGGTAGGCCCTTCATTTGTAAGCAAAACAAATGTATCCAATTTAGGCAGCATCATATTCTCATGAACATTGGAATCATTACAAGAAACGAAAGTACCTGATAATTCAATTGGCGCATGCGAGCTCTAGTAATTGGTCGAGTATGTATAGCAGCAGGGCTGGGGTGTAACAATGGTATTGATGTCCTCATCATCCTCCCTTCTTGAAATGAAGACGCCCTCGACGGAAGCTCATCTTCCTCACCCAAATAAGGCTTCAAATCTGCAATGTTAAAAGTGGACTAACCCCAAAATCTGCAGCAGCTCAAGTTTATATGCATTATCATTTATTTTCTAACACCTTAAATGGACCATCAAGACGTGGCATTAGCTTTGATTTATGCAAATTAGGAAACCTATCTCACGCAAATGTAACCAAACAAGATCTCCAGTGCAAAGACAACATGTTTTCTACCCTTATCTCCATCAAGTTTATATTTAGCATTCATACGCCAATGTTTTCCTTAGTTAACTCATGCATTTTCAAAATCAATTCAGCACGCTTTTAGCATCAAAATTAACCTTCTCCAAGATGGAAGAGGCAACAAATCAATAGGTGCACGAGGTAGGAAGCCATACACAATTTCAAATGTGCACATCTTAGTAGTAGAATGCAATGAACGATTATAAGCAAATTCAATATGAGGCAAGCATTCTTCCCACATTTTCTTATTATTCTTCAAAACAGCCCTAAGCATAGTAGACAATGTTCTATTGACTACTTCAGTTTGTCCATCAGTTTGGGGGTGACAAGTAGTACTAAAAAGAAGTTTAGTCCCCAACTTAGCCCATAAACATCTCCAAAAGTGGCTAAGAAATTTAGTATCACGATCTGAAACAATAGTATTTGGCACACCGCAAGTTTAATAATTTCACGAAAGAACAAATCAGCAACATTAACAAAGATCATCGCTTTTATGACATGGTATAAAGTGTGCCATTTTCGAGAATCTATCCACGACAACAAATATGCTATCCTCCCTTCTTTGTTCGAGGTAAACCTAAAACCAAGTCCATAGATATATCCTCCCAAGGAACACTAGGTACGCATAAAGGCATATATAAACCATGAGGATTGAGTCGTGACTTAGCTTTTTGACATGTAGTGCAATGAGCAACAAAACGCTCAACATCCCGCCTCATCTTGGCCAAAAGAAATGTGTAGCAAGTATATCCTCCGCCTTCTTCACGCCAAAGTGTCCCATTAATCCTCCTCCATGCGCCTCCGCAACAACAAAAGACTAACAAAGCTAACAGAATGCATAGCTTGTTAGCACGGAACACAAAACCATCATTAATAACGAACTTGTTCCATGTTCTTCCTTCTTTACAATTCTGCATTACATCTTTAAAATCAGCATCATGCATATATTGATCTTTGATGGTCACCAAACCAAATATGTTGAAGTCAAGTTGTGAAAGCATATTTTAGCGATTTAGACAAAGCATCAAGAATAACATTTTCTTTACCCTTCTTGTGTTTAATGACATAAGGGAAAGACTCAATGAATTCAACCCATTTAGCATGTCTACGATTCAGTTTAGCTTGACTTTTAATATGTTTCAAAGATTCATGATCGAATGTATAACAAATTTTTGGGCCATAAATAATGTTGCCATGTCTCTAAAGTCCTAACAAGAGCATATAATTCTTTTGTCATAAGTAGAATAGTTCAGACTAGGCCCACTCAATTTGTCGAAAAGTATGCAACAGGTTTGCCATCTTGTAATAACACACCTCCTAATCCAATTCCACTAGCATCACATTCAAGCTCAAAAGTCTTATTAAAGTCGAAGTTGGAGTAAAGGAGCATGTGTCAACTTGTCTTTCAATACCGTGAAGGCTTCTTCCCGTATGCGGTACCCCAAACAAAAGGCACATCCTTCTTTGTAAGCTCATTGAGAGGTGCAGCAATGGTGCTAAAGTCTCTCACAAAACGCCTATAGAAACCAGCGAGTCCAAGAAAACTCCTCACTTGTGTGACTGTTTTGGGCTGCGCCAACTCAATAGCTTCAATCTTGGCTTTATCAACTTCAATTCCCTATGGAGTAACAACATAGCCAAGAAAAGATACTCGGTCGGTGCAAAAGGTGCACTTCCCAAGGTTACCAAACAAACGCATCACGAGAGCATTAAAACAACACGAATGTTCCAAATGTTCTTCCAAAGATTTGCTATAAATCAGATATCATCAAAATAGACTACCACAAATCATCCAATGAAAGCACGAAACTTCGCTCATTAGTCTCATGAAAGTACTAGGTGCATTAGTTAACCCAAAAGGCATGACTAACCACTCATATAAACCAAACTTAGTTTTAAATGTTGTTTTCCATTCATCTCCCAATTTCATACGAATTTGATGGTATCCACTACGCAAATCAACTTTGGAGAATATTGTAGAGCCACTCAATTCATCAAGCATATCATCTAGCCTAGGAATAGGATGACGATAACTAATAGTAATATTATTAATGCCTCTACAATCAACACACATACGCCGACGCACCATCCTTTTTAGGCACTAGTATAATAGGAACAGCACAAGGACTAAGAGATTCGCAGATATAACCTTTGTCGAGCTGGTCCTGATTTGACGATAATCTTCATTGTCTCCTCCGATTGGTACGGTATGGTGCACGGTTGGTAGCGGCGCACCGGAATTAAGTCAATATGATGCTCAATCCTCTAATAGGCGGTAATCCTGTGGCACGCCTTGTGGGAAGACGTCAAATAACCCTCCAAAATGTTAGTGACAGCAGGGGCAAAGAGGAAGGCACGCCCTCGAATGAAAATAATGCCTCTTTGCACACAAAAGCATAGCAAACAGATTTGCTAGAATCTAGATCATCAATATCAGATTTGGTGGCAAGTAAACATGCATTTTCAGCTTTAATTTCGAAGCAACATTAGATGGTTTATTATTAGGCTTGATTTGTTGCTCAAATTCTTATGCCACAATCTGATTTTCACTCTTATTTTCTCCTGTTTTGCTTTATTAGCTCTATTAATATCATCTTTCAAAATGGAATCAGAGTCATAGGAAGCAAAGTAATATTTTTATCCTTGTGAACAAGAGTATACTGATTGTTTCTACCATGGTGTACAGAATTTTATCAAATTGCCATGGTCTACCAAGTAATAAGGAACATGCTTGCATAGGTACCACATCACAATCAACATAATCAGCATATGTAGAGATACTAAAATACACACCTAATGTAACGCTTACCTTAACCTTGCCGCTGTTGTTGAACCATTAGATGTAGTAAGGATGTGGATGTGGTCTTGTGGTGAGAGAAAGCTTCCCACCATATCCATGCTAGCCAAGTTGTTGCAGCTCCCTCCATCTATGATGACGCTAATAGAATGTTCCTTCACAACTCCCTTTGTATGGAACAAGTTATGCCTCTGATTTTGCTCACTTGTGTAACTCTGCACACTCAAAACACGTTGAGCAACTAAACATTCATACGTGCCAAGATCTTCAAGAGCCATGTATTGTGTCTCATGATCGTAATCATCTCCACCGTGTTCTTCATGTGTAATAAGAGCCAAAGTCTCTTCATCATAGTCACTAGCGGACTCATACCCACCATCCTCAAGAGCAATCATCACACGCTGAGATTGGCATTCTCTCAAGAAATGTCCTCTTCCTTACAACGACGACAAATAATATCACTTGTGTGCCCTGCTGACGCCATGGAAGAAGAAGAGTTCTGTAGGCCCAAAGCAGTGTGCTCTTGGCGATAGTGGGGTTGTGCCTGCTTTCTTGTATCACGGTTGAGGTGGCAGCCACGGAGGTGCCGTGTAGCGTAACGTGGAAGTAGATGATGCACGTGGTGTCCATGATGAAGGTTGACTCACAGAAAATGATGTAGGGCGGAACCCCACGTATGATCTTTCACGTTGGAGCGGATCCTACGGGAATCACGTAAGAACACGCTGAAGAATAAGAGGGAAACACGGGGAAAACGAGAGAGAATTCACTCAACCGACAAGAAATCAATCACACAAGTGCTAGATTATCGATCACATAGAGTGGCACAAGATTCAAGAACAACAAAGGTAAGGATACACGAGTAGCTGTTCTTCTCTGAGAGGAGGTCTTGATGGGGTCCACCCTAGAAGGGGGTCTTGAATCCGCTTGGGGGATCTTCTCCGTAGAGGTCCTGATCTCCGAGGAGAAGTAGCCAAGTGGATGAGCAAAGGCCCTCACACCAAAATATGAGCTAATCCAAAGCTAACCCTAAAAAGAGGAAGGGATGAAGTATATATAGTCTCGGGGCGAGGTACAAGGGACAAGTCCTGATGCATCATACAAGCAGAAGGGGAGGCCGGATGTCCGGCGCCGGGCCGGATGTCCAAGCTTTTCCCGACGACGGATGTCCGGCTAGGGGCCGGATGTCCGGCTGGCGGGTCTTCCAAACGCAATCGGTGATGGAGGGGCCGGATTTCGCTAAGGGGCCGGATATCCGGCTTCCTAAGAGCTGGATGTCCGCCAAGGGCCGGATGTCCGCTGCCCTCGGTCCTTTTCTTCCTTCTCCTTCCTTCGCTCGCACACGCTGGCCTTGGTCCTTGGGCTCTCCATGGTCTCCTCGGTGTACCTTTAGGTCCAATGGCGCAAAGTCGAGGTCTCATCTTATGTATCCTTGGGGCTTGAGAGTAGATGGAGGTGCATGGGGATGAACGGGATGCTCCGCATCATCTCCTCCCTTGGGAAAGATCCGACTCGGATCGTGATCCTCATCACCATGGAAACGGTTGTCGAGACGGACTTGTAGTTGGACGGTTGAAGACATGGCGCAATCCAAGTAGTCCAAGGTGTGATAGAGGCAAAGGTGTCCCGATGTTTCATGAGATGGTGGCTATCGCTTCGTGGAGTCGAATTTGACGATCCGACCACGAACGGCGAGACGTCGCGCTTTAGCAATCGCTAAACCAACTTCCGAGGGTTATT
The DNA here is from genome assembly GCA_021605205.1 of Aegilops longissima. Classification (NCBI taxonomy): domain Eukaryota; kingdom Viridiplantae; phylum Streptophyta; class Magnoliopsida; order Poales; family Poaceae; genus Aegilops; species Aegilops longissima. The sequence goes on along the minus strand of JAHIAM010004374.1, from coordinate 1,437 downwards.
GACCACGCCGAGCACGATCAACTCCGACCACGAGGGCCTGCTTCGCGAGCAAACGAAGAACAAGCAAGAAACTGAGATTGCAACTGGATATTGCGAATATAAGATGAAAGCTATATTGATCAAGGTGGTTCTCGGACGCCTTGGTCCGGCCGTTGAACACAAACGGCACGCCAAGTTGCAGCTATGGCGAACTTTAATCTAAACAAAACCCAACGTCTAAACGGTGCCCTAAGGGCTGTATATATGGAGGAAGAGGGGAATTTCGTGGCCCTTGGTGGAGGGGTCCAAATCAACCCTAACTCTTGTTTCCCACATACGGACTCTAAAAATAGCCTATACTTAAGTATTTCGAAATTACATGGGCCTGGCTCCACTAATAAGGTGACGAGCACCTAGAATAGCCTCGACGACATTTATGAAGTAGCATCTTGTATATTTCGTCCAAGGCTTCATGCATCCATTATGGTGGCTTCAAAGTCCTGAAATCATCACTTGTAACTCCGTTCTGTTCCCTTATGCATGGCATTATCTCCATGCTTGTTCTTGCTCCAATGTCCATCCTTCTCCAAGCTAGGGCCTTCATTTGTAAGCAAAACAAATGTATCCAATTTAGGCAAGATCATATTCTCATGAACATTAGAATCATTACCAAGAAACGAAAGTACCGAGCAATTTAATCAAGCGCATGAGCTCTAGTAATTGGTCCAAAGATATGTAGCAAAGAGGGGCTATGGGTGTAACAATGGTATTGATGTCCTCATCAAGGTGTCGTCGGGATGGTAGACATGCAAAGAGAGCAAACACAAACGACACTCGGAAATACAATGGTTAGCGCACACAAAATGTCCATCATGTAAGAATGAGTCCGTGAGGCAAGATTGTTCATGACAAAGCATGAGATGCTTATCCAAATGATGTAAAATGACATGTAAAGCATTCATTGTGCACACAAATGTAAAGTGAATGTGATCAATGCAACCACGGTGCAAAATGATGTCATAATGGGATGGTGCATCAAAAGTATGAACATAGCAATGGATGCTCAATATGTGAATGTAATCATGCAATTGATGGAGGACCATATGATCATGATGTATGAAAATGCCATCAAGGAAGATCACAACAAATTTGCTAAGAAAGTGAACAAGCTCAAATATCACGGATGACATGGGAATACAAGATGCAACAAGGCAATCATAATGTGTGTCAATCCATGCATGGGGTGCAAACTTGTGGTGAGTATGATATGTCCATCGAGCATGACATGTATGAGCACAATCAACAAATATGGAGGTGTTGGTATACCAATGCTCGATGTTGTGGCAAGAGTGGAAAACCGAAGGTGCATCCAATAAGTGCGAGCACTCCTCAATGTGAAGGTCCAAAGAGCCAATCTCCAATGTTGCTCCTCCATCCAATAGATGTAGCATGTAGACA
>JAHIAM010004373.1:0-31231 GCA_021605205.1 Aegilops longissima | reverse complement strand
ACCGTCACGACGGTGCACGACTATCTCGGTTACGGATATCTTGGGGCAGGTAGTCCACGGATTTTCCGGATGCGTAAGGTGCATGGATGACACAACGACGCCAGCCTAGATAGCGATCCTCGGTCTTCAAAACCGGTTCATGGGACATCAAGGTGGCTTCGCGACGATGACCCGTGGAGGAAACGCAGGATCTGTTCGATGGTGAAACCGAACTCAAAACGCCTGTACGAGGAGCGGCGAGGAAATAGACAAGCTGTTGAAAATTGGAAAGACTGCCCACCGCCGAAAGAAGCAAAAGGCGCCAGAGCCGAAAAGAAGCGAAGGCACTAGAGCCTGCTGAAGGTATGGAAAACGAGGTCTGTTTTCCGACTTGCTGCATCGAAGATCCACCGTGCCTCACAGCCTTGATGTCATGCATATCACGAAGAACGTGCGAGAGTCTGCTTGGTACCCGCTCAACATGCCGAGAGGACCAAAGATGGGCCAAAGCAAGGGCATACTAGAAATCAATGGGCATCGTGCAGAGCTTCACGCTATAGATGATGATGATGATGATGATGATGATGATGATGATGATGATGATGATGATGATGAGGCGAAGCAGGACACGTAAAGTCGCCGCAAAGGCAAAAGGCCAAGAAGACCGGAATGACTACCTCCCGCGGCTTCACTCTAAGTCGAGGAGATCGAGCAGAAGTTCAGCGGATGAAGTCTCACGATCGTCACATGCGATGACGCAGATATTTCCAGCTGTAACCGGGATCATGGACGCGCACGCCCTGGAAACGCTATTTGGCCTATGCAACTTCTTCGACGCCATCTCTAAGTCGATTGGCGAGGCAACCTCGAAGGCTACAGGAAGAGATCGTGGTGATACTATGCGAGCTTGAGATGTACTTCCGCCGCATTCTTCGACGCTATGGTGCATCCGCTGGTCCATATAGTGGAGGATATCATCCAACTCGGCCGACGCTCCTGCACAGCATGATGCCGCTCGAAGGATGAATGGTGTCATCAAAGGATACGTCGCAACATGTCACGCCCGTAGGAAGCATAGCCAGGGCTTTCAATCAAGAGTGCATCTCCATCGCACGAATTATCTAGGCATCGAGAACCCCGCTGGTCTGCCTGTCAACAGCACCTCGCAGGCTCGCTGGATGGGGTCACCGTGAGGGTCGCCACAAATGCATGTCGATTTCGAGGGTCGACTCACCGACTTTGAAAGAGCAAACCTAGTCGCTACAACACATAGACGGGTCGATCCTTGGGTGGTAGAGCACAAAACCTTTATTAAAAAGACGACAATGACCGAGGCCAACAGAGGACGGACGGAGATACACTCAAAGAGCACAACTCATGTTTCACGCGTTGGTTCAAGCGAAGCTTCGTGCACTTTTACATGAGGATTCTTCCGCTGAAGAACAACTCATATTCGCTTTGTCACGGCGCCGAGCACAACCTCGATGACCTATGAGGCGCATCGATATCAACGGCTACACATTCTACACCGAGGCCAAGGACATGAAGAGCGATGGTTATCGTAACTCCGGTAACGAGCGAATCCTACACCGTAACGACAAGGACAGATACTACGAAGGATCGAGGAGATCTGGGAGCTGAGCTACCGAGAGAAGGTCCCATGTTCCGTGTCGATGGGCCAAGAACGCTATAAAAGAAGACCGTATTTCACCACCATGGTTATACCCGGTTAATCCAAGATCATGGGCGAAACGCCACCGCAAAAATGAGCCATGGGTACTGGCTTCCCAAGTGGACCAATGCTTTTCATTACCGACCCGCCAAAGCCCAAGTGTTGTCGGAGGAGAGGCAAAAGGAAGATCATCGAAATGGATGGAGCAGCCAATGAGCAAGACTTCGACAAGTACGGCGACCCGAGGATCGAACATGACGACGATGATGAAGTAGCAGATACACCACAAGAAGAAGCAGGACCACCCTACCTAAAGGACGTCGCTCCACGTAAGAACTCCATTTGCTAAAAAGAAGGGCAAGAAGATTGTGAATGATAGCTAGCTAAGATCGATTGTATTTAAATCGTAGATTTCTCCGATTTGGGTCCGAGGCTTATCGGTGAAAACTTTTTCACATAAGCATCACAACTCAAACTTTTAAGAAGCTGACGGCTTAGGTTTCTTTGCTAAACCATAGTTCATCACGGATCGTCTCAAGCGGTTTAATGGTGCCCTATTTAATGTGAATGCAGCTGTCTCTAATGCATAACCCCAAAGCGATATTGGTAAATCGGTAAGAGACATCATAGATCGCTTTCCATATCAAGTAAAAATCACGATTACGATGTTCGGACACACCATTTCTCTGTAATTGTTCGGGTGGCGTGAGTCTTGAAACTATTCCACATTGTTTCAAATGTAAACCAAACTCGTTACTCAAATATTCTCCTCCACGATCGATCGTAAAATTTTATTTTCTTGTTCACGATGATTTTCCACTTCACTCTGAAATTCTTTGAACTTTTCAAATGTTTCAGACTTGTGCTTCATTAAGTAGATATACATATCTGCTCAAATCATCTTGTGAAGGTCAGAAAATAACGATACTTGCCAAAACATCAACACTCATTGGATCGCATACATCGGTATGTATTATTTCCAATAAGTCAGTAGCTTGTTCCATTGTTCGGAGAATGGAGTTTTAGTCATCTTGCCCAAGCGCGCACGGTTACTTAAGTACCAAGTGATTCATAATCAAGTGATTCCAAAAGTCCATCGGTATGGAGTTTCTTCATGCGTTTTACACCGATATGACCTAAGCGGCGATTACCACAAATAAGTTGCACTATCATTATTAACTTTGCATCTTTTGGTTTCAATATTATGAAATATGTGTATCACTATGATCGAGATCCAATGAACCATTTTCATTGGGTGTGTAACCATATAAGGTTTTATTCATGTAAGCAGAACAACAATTTATTCTCTTACTTAAATGAATAACCGTATTGCAATAAACATGATCAAATCATATTTATGCTCAACACCAAATAACACTTATTTAGGTTCCACACTAATCCCGAAATTATAGGGAGTGTGCGATGATGATCATATCAATCTTGGAACTACTTCCAACACTCATAATCACTTCCCTTCAACTAGTCTCTGTTATTACCTTAACTCTGTTTGAGTTACTAATCTTAGCAACGAGCAGTATCAAATACTAAGGGGCTACTATAAACACTAGTAAGGCACACATCAATAACCTGTATATCAAATATAACCTTGTTCACTTTGCCATCCTTCTTATCCACCAAATATTCAGGGTAGTTCGCTTCGGTGACCAGTTCCATTGCAGCAAAATTACTCGATCTCGGGCTTAGGTCTAGACTTGGGCTTCTTCACTCGAGCAGCAACTTGCTTGCCGTTCCTTTTGAAGTTCCTCTTCTTCCCTTTGCCATTTTCCTTGAGACTAGTGGTCTTGTCAACCATCAACACTTGATGTTTTCTTGATTTCTACCTTCGCGATTTTAGCATCGCGAAAAGCTCGAAATCTTTTTAGTCATCCCTTGCATACTATAGTTCATCACAGTTCTACTAACTTAGTGATGGTGACTAGAAATTCTGTCAATCACTATCTTATCTGGAAGATTAACTCCCACTTGATTCAAGCGATTGAAGTACTCGGACAATCTAAGCACATGCTCACTAGTTGGTGACGATTCTCCTCCATCTTTTAGCTATAGAACTTGTTGGAGACTTCATATCTCTCAACTCGGTATTTGCTTGAAATATTAACTTCAATTCCTGGAACATCTCATATGGTCCATGGCGTTCAATCGTCTTTGAAGTCCCGATTCTAAGCCGTTAAGCATGGTGCACTAAACTATCAAGTAGTCATCATATTGAGCTAATAAGCGTTCATAACGTCATATCTGCTCATATTGAGCTAATAAGCGTTCATAACGTCGCATACGCTCCTGCAATAGGTCATCACCTAGCGGTGCATTAAGGACATAATTCTTCTGCGCAGCAATGAGGATAAACCTCGGATCACGGATCCAATCCGCATCATTGCTACTAACATCTTTCAATACAATTTTCTCTAGGAACACATATAAAAACATAGGGAAGCAACAAGCATAGCTATTGATCTACAACATAATTTGCAAAATACTACCGGACTAAGTTCATGATAAATTAAAGTTCAATTAATCATATTACTTAAGAACTCCCACTTAGATAGACATCTCTAGTCATCTAAGTGATTCGTGATCAAATCAACAAAACCATGTCCGATCATCACGTGAGATGGAGTAGTTTTCAATGGTGAACATCACTATGTTGATCATATCTACTATATGATTCACGCTCTCGACCTTCCGGTCTCCGTGTTCGAGGCCATATCTGTTATATGCTAGGCTCGTCAAGTTTAACCTGAGTATTCGCGTGCGCAAACTGTTTTGCACCGTTGTATTTGAGCGTAGAGACCTATCACACCCGATCATCACGTGGTGTCTCGGCACGAAGAACTTTCATAGCAGTGTGCATACTCGGGAGAACACTTCTTGATAATTTTAGTGAGAGATCATCTTATAATGCTACCGTCAATCAAAGCAAGATAAGATGCATAAAGGATAAACATCACATGCAATCAATATAAGTGATATGATATGGTCATCATCATCTTGTGCTTGTGATCTCCATCTGGAAAACTTGCGTCATGATCACCATCGTCACCCGTAGCGACACCTTGATCTCCATCGTTAGCATCGTTGTCGTCTAGCCAACTATTGCTTCTCACGACTATCGCTCTTGCTTAGTGATAAAGTAAAAGCAATTATTACATAGCTTTGCATTTCATACAATAAGCGACAACCATATGGCTCCTGCCGATTGCCGATAACTTCGGTTACAAAACATGATCATCTCATACAATAAAATATAGCATCACGTCTTGACCACATCACATCACAACATGCCTGCTGCAAAACAAGTTAGGCGTCCTCTACTTTGTTGTTGCAAGTTTTACGTGGCTGCTCACGGGCTGAGCAAGAACCGTTCTTACCTACGCATCAAAACCACAGCGATAGTTTGTCAAGTTGGTGCTGTTTTAACCTTCGCAAGGACCAGCGTGTATACTAGTTCAACTAAAGTGAGAGAGCAGACACCCGCCGCTTTACACTTGAAGCGAGTGCTCGCGGCGGTGAAACCAGTCTCGCGTAAGCGTCTGGCGTAATATGTCGGTCCGGCAACTTCATCTCACAATACCGCCAGACCAAAGTATGACATGCTTGGTAAGCAATGCTGACTTATATCGCCCACAACTCACTTGTGTTCTACTCGTGCATATGACATCAACACATAAAACCAGGCTCGGATGCCCTTGTTGGGGGCGTAGTAATTTCAAAAAATTCCCGCGCCGCATAAGACCATGGTGATGGCATAGCAGCAGAGAGGGAATGTCTGTCCCGCGTGCCCTCGTGAACCGAAAGCGGGCGTTATAACAGCTTGGTTGATGTGTCGTGCGTCTTCACGATCCGACCGATCCAAGCACGAGCGTCGGGCACCTCCGAGTTCTACCACGTTCAGCTCGATGGCGATCCCGGACTCGATCCAGCAAAGTGTGAGGGATGAGTTCCGTCGACCACACGGCATGGTAGCGATGATGATCCCACCGCGGGGCCGCTAAGCTCCATGACGATATGACTTCTCGGCGGCGACGCCTAAGCTCCCTGACGATATGAGAAGTGGAATATGGTGGAGGGCACCGCTGCAGCTAAGGCGATCCGTAGATCAACTTGTGTGTCATGGGTGCCCCCTCTTTATATATAAAGGCAAGGGAGGAGGTGGCGGCCTAGGGGCGCACCAGAAGTCCTACTACGGGAGTGGGACTCCTCCTTTCCTAGTAGGGTAGGAGAGAAGGAAGGGGAAGGGAAGGAAGGGTGCGGCCCCTCCCTTGTCAATTCGGACTGGGCCTTGAGAAGCAGCGGCCTGCCTAGGCAGCCCCTCTCTCTCTTCCTTGGGGCCCAATAAGGCCAATACTTCTCCCGGCGAATTCCCGTAACTCTCCGTTACTCCGAAAAATACCGAATCATTCGGAACCTTTCGAACTCGAATATAGTAGTCCAATATATATCGATCTTTCGTCTAGAGCCATTTGAGACTCCTCGTCATGTCCCGATCTCATCCAGGACTCCGACTCCTTGATACATCAAAACTCATAAACTCATAATATAAGCATCGCCGAAGAAACCTTAAGCGTCACGGACCCTCACGGGTTCAAGAACTATGTGACATGACCTAGAACTATTCTCTTGGTCAATAACCAGCGCCGAGACACTGGATGCCCATATTGGCTCCTACATATTCTCGAAGATCTTTATCGGTCGAAACGCATAACAACATCGTTGTTCCCTTTGTCATCGATATGTTACTTGCGAGGTTTGATGCGTCGGTATCCAATACCTAGTTCAATCTCGTTACTGGCAAGTCTCTTTACTCGTTCTATAATGCATCATTCCGTGTGAACTCATTAGCTACATTGCTTGCAAGGCTTATAGTGATGTGCATTACCGAGAAGGCGAAGATACCTCTCCAGGCAATGCAGATGACAAAACCTAATCTCGAAATCGCCAACCCAACATGTACCTTTGGAGACACCTGTAGTACTCCTTTATAATCACCCGATTCCGTTGTAGCGTTTGGTAGCACCAAAGTGTTCCTCCGGTAAGCGGGAGTTGCATAATCTCGTAATTCTGAGAACATGTATAAGTCATGAAGAAAGCAATAGCAACATACTAAGCGATCAAGTGCTAAGCTAGCGGAATGGGTCATGTCAATCAGATCATTCTCCTAATGATGTGATCCGTTAATCAAATGACAACTCATGTCTATATGGTTGGGAAACATAACCATCTTTGATTAACGAGCTAGTCAAATAGAGGCATACTAGTGACACTCTGTTTGTCTATGTATTCACACATGTATTATGTTTCCGGTTAATACAATTCTAGCATGAATAATAAACATTTATCATGATATAAGGAAATAAATAATAACTTTATTGTGCCTCTAGGGCATATTTCCTTCAATTGTGCTATGAGATTAAGCAGGGAGAGGGATGCAACCCTTTTCTTGGCAGTATAAAGTACTAGTAAGTATAGATAAGAGGTTGGTTTTTAGGAATCAACAAAACTGCAAGTTTGATGCAATATGTCTCCTCCATACTCCCTCGGTAGAGGTGAAAAGAGTCAGCGAGCGATGCTTTGCTTTCGACAAGGTGAGGAGAGGATCATAACACAAACTTACGAGAGGCGAGGAAGTTGATCTTGGCCTATCTGTTGCCGTCTGGTCAGAGGAGTAGATATGAATGATGAGGCCTTGGTGCCCTCTGGCGTAGCTAGGTGGAAGAAGCTTTAGCGGGTTGCTGCTGGTAGAAAAGGGTTTAGTGGGTTCTTCTTGGGTAGAAGAAGCTTTGGTGGGCTGCTTGCTTGTCTTGGTTCTCATCGAAACAACCCAGCTCTTGCATGAAATCCTCGATCGACTTGACATGAACCTGCAAAGGAAAGACAATATTAATAAATCACAACTCTACTAGATTGTTAAGTTGGGTGGGATGTAAAAGCAAATCTTCTTCTAAGTGCAATATACTTAGTGCTGCTATATGAGTGTATAAATATTTGTTGCTATATAAATGTGAACAAAATTAGTGCTTGTATATGATATTCTGCCATGAAGAAAGAATAGATAGTGTGGATCTGACCTTGTTTAATTTCTGCAATTCTTGTATATGATATGCTTTTGTGTATTGCATTCTCATCGTGGTTTGATCCGCAGAACAAAGAAGGGAAAGAGGCGGTTGAGTACCCTCTTGCAGCGAATGAAGTGTTGCCCCACTTTGAGGAAGGAAGCCGGGGCTAAAGAGAAGAAGCCACGTGGAAGGTGATTCTTGGTTATGTTTTTTTTAAAAGCAATCCTTGGTTATGTTAGTGCCACTATATAGTACTTTACTATGAACACCCATCTTGGATGACCAATAGAAATTGCAGCCACATGTGCACCGACCTAATTTGAAACATCAATGAAAATTGAAAAAAAATTACTCTCATAGCACTACTTCTATTTGCATTTCCCAAACATATGGTTCTGTCCATCCTCATTTCCTGTCTTCCCTAATAACCATCATTAAGTTATATAGTTTCTTTGTGTACATGCTATTCCACTGTCATTAATTGATTTGAAGCGGCAAGCTTTGATAATGTAAGAGTTACTTACTTGCTAATTAATAGCAGGCATGTATTATAACGGTGGAATTTCAGCCATGATACACATAATGGTGAGTAAAGATGATAATATCATTTATGAGTTAGTCAACACAAGACAGTGCCACATACTCTAATTACACAGAACTTCTGTATAAAAAGCAGAACCTTAATCAGCATGATCCTCGACCTGTAATTTCTACTTTTATGCCTCTGTTACTCCAGTCAAAGATGTGAACCAACATCTTTCATTGTTATGCATATCAAACACCAAGGGTTATTTTCACTTAAAGTTTTAGAATGGGTGCATTACAATTGATCGATATCTAATAAGACACTACAGGCTGATATAATTATGGAACAGAACCAACCATGATAAATAAAAGGTGATGTTGTCTATGCATTACCAAAAATGTATCTTTGTGAACAAATAAATTGGTACCAACAGCAATGCCATCTTCTTTAGAATTAGAATACATGGACATGATCAGCTCAGCTCCCTAACTGCCATTCATCATCAATTTCCCTTATGTAACTCCGGTCAAAATTTTATGTTGGTCTACCTAGTAGATGCCCATGGTTTGATTTTATGTTTGTTCCTATCAATACAAATGCTGAGCTATGTTCCATTTTACTGTTCTTTGTGATAGTTTTGGCAACTTTACTTCCCATCTTAAGGCAAGCCCCATTTTCTTGTTCTTTGTTAGCAGGCTGCTTGTTTCTAAGAACTTTGATACTATTTGGATCAAAGTTAAATGAGCACATAGATGACAAAAAAGTTCAGATTGTAAAATGTTCATTTTCTGCTAGTGCCCATTTTGAGTAATTGCTTAGAGGATGATCCTGTGTGAGCTGGTGGAGTGATTTGTTTTCTACATAAAGCTCTTTAGTCGAGGCTGGTTTTAAATGAAATACACATGAAGCTTCACCAGCTCCTGTGGGTGTGGGATCCATGTGACATGTGACATTGCATCCATGTCCACAGGATAATGATTTTCCAGGTACCCGAGAGGCCCTTGAGTTTGCGGAATGTCGATTAACTTCCGTTCAAGCAAATTCGGGTACTCCATATGTCCTATTTTCAGTAAAGGTCATGCTGAAATTTTCCGTGAATTTTAGCATGACTTTGCTAAAATAGGACATATGAAATACTGTGACTAATAATGCATGGGCAGAGGTATCTTAGTAGTTAATTAAGTAGGATCAAGTGCCCGGCGTGCTTGTGACTAATGCATGGCTTTTAGGGTGCCTCGGTGTCGATAAAAGCCGAAATGATGAAAGGTTAGGCGTTTAGGGTGCCTTGGCGTCGAAAAACCCTCAATGATAAAAGCTTAGATTTTAGGATGCCTCGGTGTCGACAAACCCTAAATGATGAGACCATGATCTTGTTCCTTGACAATAACCAACTTTTGACCAAACTTTGTTTCTATTTAGAGAAACATGGCCCTAGCGATGAGGCGGGGGTTGAGCGGCAAAGGATTACAGGAGCTGTCCTAGGAGATGGAGGAACAACCTCACTTGTATGAGGCCGCCGCCTTCCCACGATCACGAGACCACGGATGGTGCCGCCGAGGATGACCACCTTGATGCCACCAGCGATGGTGCCTGAGAGACCACCACCAGCTGATGATGGGCGCCTTACGCAGGATGGTAGCCAACCCGAGAAGAGCAGCGGAAGGACCGGCGCCCGATCGTGCTCCGCACCCTCAAGGAGGAATTCTGAAGTTGACTCAGCAGGAATCAACGGCGCGAGCGAATAGTCAAGAATTTTCGCTTCAGCTTCGGGTGCATTGTCCGGAGCACCGTCTCGATCAACACCGAGAACACGAGGCATCTGACCGAGGGGAATTGCGCAAACCTCCTCTTCCGCGAAGCTGCACGAGCGATACAAGTTCCCGCTGAATTTGAAAACACAAGCCTCAAAGGGAATAAAGTGAACAATGCTGCCCTCACGAAGATGAGCAAGGCCCTGTCTACTTGGAAAAGCAATGTGAAGAGAATGATCGAGAAAGGTGAGAGTTATCGAGAAGATCAGGAGAAAAATCCTTGATCACGAAGATGACTCTAGCGACTTCAAGATCAATTGCTCGAGCACATAGCTCCCAATCAAGTGAGTGGGGTAAACAAATCTGGGAGCTGAACATGGGGAACACACACTCGGTCCGGCGGTTCTGAGTGGCGGAGCCTATATGGGACAAGGAGGAGGCGGACCGTGCGAGCAAGGCCTACCGCCCCTCTTGATAAATCTGTGACAAGCGGACCGGAACTTTGTCGGCCGGTACAAGAAGGACCGAAAACAAGGAGCTTACCACGGATCGAAGACCAGGCAGCTTGAGCTTGATTACGGTAAGGAATACACCGCGTAATTAGCTCCATATGGTTGCATTCTAATTAATGAAGCGAATTTCTAAATGGTTCACATTCCTTCCATGAGGTTGGCTTGATGGCAGCGGGTAAATGGAAACAACCCTTGGGACACCACTCTAAATAGGGGTTGAATGTAATGAAGAACAAGGATAAGCTCGTATGGCGCGTCAGCGTCGGCTGTGTGTGGCGGCAAAGCTTGTCGACAAAATGGGGGTCATACTATACGGCTGGTGTGCGGAAGGAGAAAAAGACCAGCTCGGAAAGCGGTAGCGGTAGAGGTTTCAGAACTCAAAGGCACAGGTGGCGGCGGATTCGGAGATTGTCCAAGAGCAAGTGGAACAACGACGGGCGGCGATCACGATCCTTGTGCCTACCTTGATCTCGGGGTTGAGTCGTGGATTGCGGAAGCCAGCGAGGGCCGCCCGATTCCTAGCTTCACGGCCAGCAACTTCGCATAATCGATGGCGGGGCCATTGGTGCCTCCGGCGGGCGGCATTAGTGTCTCCGGCCGCTGGCACGGGAAGCTTAATGCACCGGGTGTCGCGCGGCGGCACCTCTTGACACAGCGGCCCCTCCGTCAGCTGCCGCCCGCGCCGTTGGTGGTGCGTCGACGATAACCGAGCTTCGGCGCCATCATCACGGTAACTAATTAAGCCTCTCTCGCCGAGGACTTCATCTCCTTGCCTTTGACTAGGCATCCTGACGCCCTACATGTTTCATGAGGCGCCCGGCGTTCGTGCACTCTCCTCCGCCGTGAACAACGAGGTTGGTCGATGTCGCCAAAGGCAAAATCGTTCAACGGGCAACCTTGTTCCACGGTACCAGATGCCACCCAACTTGTTTGAGTTCAAGCTGGTTGGGTGCTGCCGAGCTGCGACGACTTGTTACCTCGATTCGACCCGTCGGGACGGCGATGAAGGCGTGATGACCCTCGGCGCTTTGCTGACTGGCCCTGCTTTGGCGAAGAGCGGATTCGTTTGAGGCGGGGACACCACCCAAAGACAACACCGCCCGATCGTGCGGCGCCGTCGGCCCATGGCAAACCGCCCATAGTGGTGCGGACATCCCTATGCCACTGGATCCAAACATGCATATAGCACGGGATCGAAGCAACGACGATGGCGATGATGATACATTTGTAGCGTCGATCGATGCTTGCCGAGCATGGAGTGCGATGGCGACTTCATGGGGCCTCCTTCTCAAGAACCAAACCCAACAAAGGCGTGTGCGATCTAGCTGGTACCGCGGAGAGCCAAGTTACAACGGTAGCCATCGGCGTTCAGCTCTCGGAGAGCGCCTCCATTGCCGACTTCACCGAGCCTCGGATGCAAGTCTCTTTACTCGCTCCATAATGCATCATTCCATAACTAACTCATTAGCTACATTGCTTGCAAGGCTTATAGTGATGTGCATTACCGAGAGGGCCCAGAGATACCTCTCCGACAATCGGAGGACAAAACCTAATCTCGAAATACGCCAACCCAACATGTACCTTTGGAGACACCTGTAGTACTCCTTTATAATCACCCGATTACGTTGTGACGTTTGGTAGCACCAAAGTGTTCCTCCGTAAACAGGAGTTGCATAATCTCATAGTTACGGGAACATGTATAAGTCATGAAGAAATCAATAGCAACATACTAAACGATCAAGTGCTAGGCTAACGGAATGGGTCAAGTCAATCAGATCATTCTCCTAATGATGTGATCCCGTTAATCAAATGACAACTCATGTCTATGGTTAGGAAACATAACCATCTTTGATTAACGAGCTAGTCAAGTAGAGGCATACTAGTGACACTCTGTTTGTCTATGTATTCACACATGTATTATGTTTCCGGTTAATACAATTCTAGCATGAATAATAAACATTTATCATGATATAAGGAAATAAATAATAACTTTATTATTGCCTCTAGGGCATATTTCCTTCAATTGTGCTATGAGATTAAACAGGAGAGGGATGCTAACGCCTTTTCTTGGCAGTATAAAGTACTAGTAAGTATAGATAAGAGGTTGGTTTTTTGAGGAATCAACAAAACTGCAAGTTAAAGTGCAATATATAAATACTCCCTCCATACTCCCTCGGGCGGAGGTAGAAAAGGGTCAGCGAGCCAGTGCTGTGCTCGACAAGGTGCACGCAGGAGAGGATCGCTACACAAACCTGAGAGGCCGAGGAAGTTGATCTTGGCCACAATCGCTGTTTGCCGTCCTGGTCAGAGGTAGATATGTGAATGATGAGGCCTTGGTGCCCTCTGGCCGGTAGCTGGGTGGAAGAAGCTTTAGCGGGTTGCGGCTGGGTAGAAAAGGGTTTAGTGGGTTGCTGCTGGGTAGAAGAAGCTTTGGTGGGCTGCTGCTTGTCTTGGTTCTCATCGAAACAACCCAGCTGCCAAATCCTCGATCGACTTGACATGAACCTGCAAAGGAAAGACAATATTAATAAATCACAACTCTACTAGATTGTTAAGTTGGGTGGGATGTAAAAGCAAATCTTCTTCTAAGTGCAATATACTTAGTGCTGCTATATGAGTGTATAAATATTTGTTGCTATATAAATGTGAACAAAATTAGGTGCTTGTATATGATATTCTGCCATGAAGAAAGAATAGATAGTGTGGGTCTGACCTTGTTTAATTTCTGCAATTCTTGTATATGATATGCTTTGGTGTGTATTGCATTCTCATCGTGGTTTTGATCACGAACAAGAAGGAAAGGGCGATCAAGTACCTCTTTGCAGCGATGAAAGTATTTGCCCACTTTGCGTATGGAAGCCGGGCTAAAGAGAAGAAGCCACGTGGAAGGTGATTCTTGGTTATGTTTTTTAAAGCAATCCTTGGTTATGTTAGTGCCACTATATAGTACTTTACTATGAACACCCATCTTGGATGACCAATAGAAATTGCAGCCACATGTGCACCGACCTAATTTGAAACATCAATGAAAATTGAAAAAAATTACTCTCATAGCACTACTTCTATTTGCATTTCCCAAACATATGGTTCTGTCCATCCTCATTTCCTGTCTTCCTAATAACCATCATTAAGTTATAGGTTTGTTGTGTGCCTGTGCTATTCCTCGTCAAGAATTGATTTCTAAAGCGGCAAGCTTTGATAATGTAAGAGTTACTTACTTGCTAATTAGCCAAGCAGGCATGTATTATAACGGTGGAATTTCAGCCATGATACACATAATGGTGAGTAAAGATGATAATATCATTTATGAGTTAGTCAACACAAGACGATTGCCACATACTCTAATTACGGAACTTGCAGTATAAAACAGAACCTTAATCAGCATGATCCTCTGACCTGTAATTTCTACTTTTATGCCTCTGTTACTCCAGTCAAAGATGTGAACCAACATCTTTCATTGTTATGCATATCAAACACCAAGGGTTATTTTCACTTAAAGTTTTAGAATGGGTGCATTACAATTCAGTCTGATATCTAATAAGACACTCTGGGCTGATATAATTATGGAAATGAACCAACCATGATAAATAAAAGGTGATGTTGTCTATGCATTACCAAAATGTATCTTTGTGAACAAATAAATTGGTACCAACAGCAATGCCATCTTATCTGTAGAATTAGAATACATGGACATGATCAGCTCAGCTCCCTAACTGCCATTCATCACATCAATTTCCCTTATGTAACTCCAAATCAAAATTTTATGTTGGTCTACCTAGTAGATGCCCATGGTTTGATTTTATGTTTGTTCCTATCAATACAAATGCTGAGCTATGTTCCATTTTTACTGTTCTTTGTGATAGTTTTTGCAACTTTACTTCCCATCTTAAGGCAAGCCCCATTTTTATCGTTCTTTGTTAGCGAGCTGCTTGTTTCTAAGAACTTTGATACTATTTGGATCAAAGTTAAATGAGCACATAGATGACAAAAAAGTTCAGATTGTAAAATGTTCATTTTGCTGCTAGTGCCCATTTTGAGTAATTGCTTAGAGGGATGATCCTGTGTGAGCTGGTGGAGTGATTTGTTTTCTACATAAAGCTCTTTAGTCGGGCTGGTTTTCGTGAAATACACATGAAGCTTCACCAGCTCCTGGGTGTGGGATCCATGTGACATGTGACATTGCATCCATGTCCACCTGGATAATGATTTTCCAGGTACCCGAGAGGCCCTTGAGTTTGCCGGAATGTCGATTAACTTCCGTTCCGGCAAATTGGTACTCCATATGTCCTATTTTCAGTAAAGGTCATGCTGAAATTTTCCGTGAATTTTAGCATGACTTTGCTAAAATAGGACATATGGGTACTTGTGACTAATGCATGGGCAGGTATCTTAGTAGTTAATTAAGTAGGATCAAGTGCCCCGGCGTACTTGTGACTAATGCATGGCTTTTAGGGTGCCTCGGTGTCGATAAAAACCGAAATGATGAAAGGTTAGGCGTTTAGGGTGCCTTGGCGTCGAAAAACCCTCAATGATAAAAGCTTAGATTTTAGGATGCCTCGGTGTCGACAAACCCTAAATGATGAGACCATGATCTTGTTCCTTGACAATAACCAACTTTTGACCAAACTTTGTTTCTATTTAGAGAAAACATGGCCCACAACGATGAGGCCGGGGTTGAGGGCAAGGATTCAGGAGCTGTCCTAGGAGATGGAGGAACAACCTCACTTGTATGAGGCCGCCTTTCCCCACCGATCCCGAGACCACGGATGGTGCCGCCGAGGATGACCACACTGATGCCACCACCGATGGTGCCGCCGAGGATGCCACCATCGATGATGGCGGCGCGCGCAGATGGTAGCCAACCGAAGAGGCAGCGGAAGGACGGCGCCCGATCGTGTTCGCACCCTCAAGGAGGAAGTTACTGAAGTTGACTCAACGGGGAATCCAACGACGCCCAACGAATAGTCAAGGGTACTCGCTTCAGCTCGGGTGCATTGTCCGGAGCACCGTCTCGATCAACACCGAGAACACGAGGCATCCTCGACCGAGGGAATTTGCGCAACCTCCTCTTCACGGTTGCACGAACGATACAAGTTCCCGCTGAATTTGAAAACACAAGCCTCAAAGGGAATAAAGTGAACAATGCTGCCCTCACGAAGATGAGCAAGGCCCTGTCTACTAGGCAGCCCCTCTCTCTTTCCCGCAGGGCCCAATAAGGCCCAATACTTCTCCCATGAATTCCGTAACTCTTGGTACTCCGAAAATACCGAATCACTCGGAACCTTTCCGAACTCGAATATAGTCGTCCAATATATCGATCTTTACGTCTCGACCATTTCGAGACTCCTCGTCGTGTCCCCGATCTCATCCGGGACTCCGAACTCCTTCGTACATCAAAACTCATAAACTCATAATATAACATCATCGAAACCTTAAGCGTGCGGACCCTACGGGTTCGAGAACTATGTAGACATGACCTAGAACTATTCTTGGTCAATAACCAATAGCGGGACCTGGATGCCCATATTGGCTCCTACATATTCTACGAAGATCTTTATCGGTCAAACCGCATAAGAACATACGTTGTTCCCTTTGTCATCGGTATGTTACTTGCCCGAGGTTTGATCGTCGGTATCCAATACCTAGTTCAATCTCGTTACGGCAAGTCTCTTTACTCGTTCCATAATGCATCATTCCGTAACTAACTCATTAGCTACATTGCTTGCAAGGCTTATAGTGATGTGCATTACCGAGAGGGCCCAGAGATACCTCTCCGACAATCGGAGTGACAAAACCTAATCTCAAATCGCCAACCCAACATGTACCTTTGGAGACACCTGTAGTACTCCTTTATAATCACCCGATTCGTTGTGACGCTTGGTAGCACCAAAGTGTTCCTCCGTAAACGGAGTTGCATAATCTCATAGTTACAGAACATGTATAAGTCATGAAGAAAGCAATAGCAACATATTAAGCGATCAAGTGCTAGGCTAACGGAATGGGTCAAGTCAATCAGATCATTCTCCTAATGATGTGATCCCGTTAATCAAATGACAACTCATGTCTATGGTTAGGAAACATAACCATCTTTGATTAACGAGCTAGTCAAGTAGAGGCATACTAGTGACACTCTGTTTGTCTATGTATTCACACATGTATTATGTTTCCGGTTAATACAATTCTAGCATGAATAATAAACATTTATCATGATATAAGGAAATAAATAATAACTTTATTATTGCCTCTAGGGCATATTTCCTTCAGTCTCCCACTTGCACTAGAGTCAATAATCTAGTTCACATCGCCATGTGATTTAACATCAATAGTTCACATCTATATGTGGTTAACACCCATAGTTCACATCGACATGTGACCAACACCCAAAGGGTTTACTAGAGTCAGTAATCTAGTTCACATCGCTATGTGATTAACACCCAAAGAGTACTAAGGTGTGATCATGTTTTGCTTGTGAGATAATTTTAGTCAACGGGTCTGTCACATTCAGAGCCGTAAGTATTTTGCAAATTTCTATGTCTACAATGCTCTTGCACGGAGCTACTCTAGCTAATTGCTCCCACTTTCAATATGTATCCAGATTGAGACTCAGAGTCATCTAGATTAGTGTTAAAAACTTGCATCGACGTAACCTTTTACGACGAACCTTTTTTCACTTCCATAATCGAGAAACATATCCTTATTCTACTAAGGATAATTTTGACCGCTGTCCATTGATCTACTCCTAGATCACTATTGCACTCCCTTGCCAAGCTTAGTGGTAGGGTATGCAATAGATCTGGTACACAGCATGACATACTTTATAGCACCTATGGCTGATGCATAGGGAATGACTTTCATTCTTTTTCTATCTTCTGCCGTGGTCGGGTTTTGAGTCTTTACTCAATCTCACACCTTGTAACACAGGCAAGAACTCTTTCTTTGACTGTTCCATTTTGAACTACTTCAAAAATCTTGTCAAGGTATGTATTCATTGAAAAACTTATCAAGCGTCTTGATCTATCTCTATAGATCTTGATGCTCAATATGTAAGCAGCTTCAATGAGGTCTTTCTTTGAAAAAACTCCTTTCAAACACTCCTTTATGATTTACAGAATTATTTCCGATCAACAATATGTCAATCACATATACTTATCAGAAAGGCTGTAGTGCTCCCACTCACTTTCTTGTAAATACAGGCCTTTCCAAAAGTCTCAGATAAAATCATATGCTTTGATCAACACATCAAAGCGTATATTCCAACTCCGAGATGCTTGCACCAGTCCATTGATGGATCGCTGGAGCTTGCACATTTTGTTAGCTCCTTTAGGATTGACAAAAACTTCTGGTTGTATCATATACAACTCTTCTTTAATAAATCCATTAAAGAATGTAGTTTTGACATCCATTTGCCAGATTTCATAAAATGTGGCAATTGCTAACATGATTCGGACAGATTTAAGAATCGCTACAGATTGAGAAAATCTCATTGTAGTCAACACCTTGAACTTGTCGAAAACCTTTTTGCGACAAGTCGAGCTTTGTAGATAGTAACACTACTATCAAGATCTGCCTTCCTCTTGAAGATCCATTTATATAATATGGCTTGCCGATCATCGAGCAACTCCATCAAAGTCCATACTTTGTTCTCATACATGGATCCCATCTCAGATTTCATGGCCTCAAGCCATTTCGCGAATCTGGGCTCATCATCGCTTCCTCATAGTTCGTAGGTTCATCATGGTCTAGTAACATGACTTCCAGAACATGATTACCGTACCACTCTGGTGCGGATCTTACTCTGGAAGACCTACGAGGTTTGGTAGCAACTTGATCTGAAGTTTCATGATCATCATCATTAACTTCCTTACTAATTGGTGTAGGAATCATTGGAACTGATTTCTGTGATGAACTACTTTCCAATAAGGGAGAAGGTACAATTACCTCATCAAGTTCTACTTTCCTCCCACTCACTTCTTTCGAGACAAACTTCTTCTCTAGAAAGGATCCATCTTAGCAACGAATGTTTTGCCTTTGGATCTGTGATAGAAGGAGTACCCAACAGTTTCCTTTGGGTATTCTATGAAGACGCACTTTTCCGATTTGGGTCCGAGCTTATCAGGTGAAAACTTTTTCACATAAGCATCACAACTCCAAACTTTTAAGAAACGACGGCTTAGGTTTACTGCTAAACCATAGTTCATACGGAGTCGTCTCAACGGATTTAATGGTGCCCTATTTAATGTGAATGCAGCTGTCTCTAATGCATAACCCCAAAACGATATTGGTAAATCAGTAAGAGACATCATAGATCGCACCATATCAAGTAAAGTACGATTACGATGTTCGGACACACCATTTCTCTGTGGTGTTCCGGGTGGCGTGAGTTGCGAAACTATTCCACATTGTTTCAAATGTAAACCAAACTCGTTACTCAAATATTCTCCTCCACGATCCGATCGTAGAAATTTTTATTTTCTTGTTACGATGATTTTCCACTTCACTCTGAAATTCTTTGAACTTTTCAAATGTTTCAGACTTGTGCTTCATTAAGTAGATATACCCATATCTGCTCAAATCATCTTGTGAAGGTCAGAAAATAACGATACTTGCCAAGAGCATCAACACTCATTGGATCGCATACATCGGTATGTATTATTTCCAATAAGTCAGTAGCTTGTTCCATTGTTCCGGAGAATGGAGTTTTAGTCATCTTGCCCAAACGGCACGGTTCGCAAGTACCAAGTGATTCATAATCAAGTGATTCCAAAAGTCCATCAGTATGGAGTTTCTTCATGCGTTTTACACCGATATGACCCAAACGGCAGTGCCACAAATAAGTTGCACTATCATTATTAACTTTGCATCTTTTGGTTTCAATATTATGAAATATGTGTATCACTATGATCGAGATCCAATGAACCATTTTCATTGGGTGTGTAACCATATAAGGTTTTATTCATGTAAACAGAACAACAATTTATTCTCTTACTTAAATGAATAACCGTATTGCAATAAACATGATCAAATCATATTTATGCTCAACACCAAATAACACTTATTTAGGTTCCACACTAATCCCGAAATTATAGGGAGTGTGCGATGATGATCATATCAATCTTGGAACTACTTCCAACACTCATCGTCACTTCCCTTCAACTAGTCTCTGCTTATTCTGAACTCCTGTTTGAGTTACTAATCTTAGCAACCTAACGAGTATCAAATACTCAGGGGCTACTATAAACACTAGTAAGGCACACATCAATAACCTGTATATCAAATATAACCTTGTTCACTTTGCCATCCTTCTTATCCACCAAATATTCAGGGTAGTTCCGCTTCCAGGACCAGTTCCATTGCAGCAAAATTACTCGGTCTCGTGCTTAGGTCTAGACTTGGGCTTCTTCACTCGAGCAGCAACTTGCTTGCCGCTCCTTTTGAAGTTCCTCTTCTTCCCTTTGCCATTTTCCTTGAGACTAGTGGTCTTGTCAACCATCAACACTTGATGTTTTTCTTGATTTCTACCTTCGCGATTTTAGCATCGCGAAGAGCTCGAGAATCTTTTTCGTCATCCCTTGCATACTATAGTTCATCACGAAGTTCTACTAACTTAGTGATGGTGACTAGAGAATTCTGTCAATCACTATCTTATCTGGAAGATTAACTCCCACTTGATTCAAGCGATTGAAGTACTCAGACAATCTAAGCACATGCTCACTAGTTGAGCGATTCTCCTCCATCTTTTAGCTATAGAACTTGTTGGAGACTTCATATCTCTCAACTCGGTATTTGCTTGAAATATTAACTTCAATTCCTGGAACATCTCATATGGTCCATGACGCTCAATCGTCTTTGAAGTCCCGATTCTAAGCCGTTAAGCATGGTGCACTAAACTATCAAGTAGTCATCATATTGAGCTAGCCAAACGCTCATAACGCCTCAGATTCGCTCATATTGAGCTAGCCAAACGCTCATAACGCCCGATCTGCTCCTGCAATAGGTCTGTCACCTAGCGGTGCATTAAGGACATAATTCTTCTGCAGCAATGAGGATAAACCTCAGATCACGGATCCAATCCGCATCATTGCTACTAACATCTTTCAATACAATTTTCTAGGAACACATATAAAAACATAGGGAAGCAACAACGCAAGCTATTGATCTACAACATAATTTGCAAAATACTACCAGGACTAAGTTCATGATAAATTAAAGTTCAATTAATCATATTACTTAAGAACTCCCACTTAGATAGACATCTCTCTAGTCATCTAAGTGATTACGTGATCCAAATCAACCAAACCATGTCCGATCATCACGTGAGATGGAGTAGTTTCAATGGTGAACATCACTATGTTGATCATATCTACTATATGATTCACGCCGACCTTTCGGTCTCCGTGTTCGAGGCCATATCTGTTATATGCTAGGCTCGTCAAGTTTAACCTGAGTATTCGCGTGCGCAACTGTTTTGCACCGTTGTATTTGAACGTAGAGCCTATCACACCCGATCATCACGTGGTGTCTCAAAGACGAAGAACTTTCGCAACGGTGCATACTCGGGAGAACACTTCTTGATAATTTTAGTGAGAGATCATCTTATAATGCTACCGTCAATCAAAGCAAGATAAGATGCATAAAGGATAAACATCACATGCAATCAATATAAGTGATATGATATGGTCATCATCATCTTGTGCTTGTGATCTCCATCGCCAAGCACCGCCATGATCACCATCGCCACCGCGCGACACCTTGATCTCCATCGTAGCATCGTTGTCGCCTCGCCAACTATTGCTTCTACGACTATCGCTCTCGCTTAGTGATAAAGTAAAGCAATTACATGGCTTTGCATTTCATACAATAAGCGACAACCATATGGCTCCTGCCATTGCCGATAACTCGGTTACAAAACATGATCATCTCATACAATAAAATATAGCATCACGCCTTGACCACATCACATCACAACATGCCCTGCAAAAACAAGTTAGACGTCCTCTACTTTGTTGTTGCAAGTTTTACGTGGCTGCTACGGGCTGAGCAAGAACCGTTCTTACCTCGCATCAAAACCACAACGATAGTTTGTCAAGTTGGTGCTGTTTTAACCTTCGCAAGGACCGGCGAGCCACACTCGGTTCAACTAAAGTGAGAGAGACAGACACCCGCCAGTCACCTTTAAGCAACGAGTGCTCGCAGCGGTGAAACCAGTCTCGCGTAAGCGTCTGCGTAATGTCGGTCCGGCCGCTTCATCTCACAATACCGCCAACCAAAGTATGACATGCTGGTAAGCAATATGACTTATATCGCCCACAACTCACTTGTGTTCTACTCGTGCATATGACATCAACACATAAAACCAGGCTCGGATGCCATTGTTGGGGAACGTAGTAATTTCAAAAAATTCCTACGCACACGCAAGACCATGGTGATGGCATAGCAACGAGAGGGAGAGTGTCTGTCCACGCACTCTCGTGAGACCGAAAGCGGGCGTTATAACAACGCTGTTGATGTAGTCGACGCCTTCACGATCCGACCGATCCAAGCACCGAACGTCGGCACCTCCGAGTTCTACACACGTTCAGCTCGATGACGATCCCGGACTCCGATCCAGCAAAGTGTCGGGATGAGTTCCGTCAAGACGACGGCATGGTGACGATGATGATGCTCCACCGACGCAGGGCTTCGCTAAGCTCCGCGACGATATGACTTCTCCGGCGCAGGCTTCGCTTAAGCTCCGCGACGATATGACCAAGTGGAATATGGTGGAGGGGGCACCGACACGGCTAAGGAACGATCCGTAGATCAACTTGTGTGTCATGGGGTGCCCCCTGCCCCAGTATATAAAGGAGCAAGGGAGGAGGTGGCCGCCCTGGAGGGGCGCACCAGGGGGAGTCCTACTCCCACCGGGAGTAGGACTCCTCCTTTCCTAGTAGGAGTAGGAGAGAAGGAAGGGAAGGGAAGAAGGTGCGGCCCTCCCTTAGTCCACCCGGACTAGGCCTTGGGGGCGCGCGCCTGCCCTAGGCAGCCCTCTCTCTTTCCCGCAGGGCCCAATAAGGCCCAATACTTCTCCCGGCGAATTCCCGTAACTCTCCCACTCGAAAAATACCGAATCACTGAACCTTTCCGAACTCCGAATATAGTCGTCCAATATATCGATCTTTACGCCTCGACCATTTCGAGACTCCTCGTCATGTCCCCGATCTCATCCGGGACTCGAACTCCTTCGGTACATCAAAACTCATAAACTCATAATATAACCGCCGAAACCTTAAGCGTGCGGACCCTACGGGTTCGAGAACTATGTAGACATGACCTAGAACTATTCTTGGTCAATAACCAATAGCGGGACCTGGATGCCCATATTGGCTCCTACATATTCTACTGAAGATCTTTATCGGTCAAACCGCATAACAACATCGTTGTTCCTTTGTCATCGGTATGTTACTTGCCCGAGGTTTGATCGTCGGTATCCAATACCTAGTTCAATCTCGTTACGGCAAGTCTCTTTACTCGCTCCATAATGCATCATTCCATAACGAACTCATTAGCTACATTGCTTGCAAGGCTTATAGTGATGTGCATTACCGAGAGGGCCAGAGATACCTCTCCGACAATCGGAGTGACAAAACCTAATCTCAAATACGCCAACCCAACATGTACCTTTGGAGACACCTGTAGTACTCCTTTATAATCACCCAGATTACGCCAGTGACGCTTTGGTAGCACCAAAGTGTTCCTCCGTAAACGGAGTTGCATAATCTCATAGTTACAGGAACATGTATAAGTCATGAAGAAATCAATAGCAACATACTAAACGATCAAGTGCTAGGCTAACGGAATGGGTCAAGTCAATCAGATCATTCTCCTAATGATGTGATCCCGTTAATCAAATGACAACTCATGTCTATGGTTAGGAAACATAACCATCTTTGATTAACGAGCTAGTCAAGTAGAGGCATACTAGTGACACTCTGTTTGTCTATGTATTCACACATGTATTATGTTTCCGGTTAATACAATTCTAGCATGAATAATAAACATTTATCATGATATAAGGAAATAAATAATAACTTTATTATTGCCTCTAGGGCATATTTCCTTCAATTGTGCTATGAGATTAAACAGGGAGAGGGATGCTAACGCCCCTTTTTCTTGGCAGTATAAAGTACTAGTAAGTATAGATAAGAGGTTGGTTTTTTGAGGAATCAACAAAACTGCAAGTTTACAGTGCAATATATAAATACTCCCTCCATACTCCCTCGGGCGGAGGTAGAAAAGGGTCAGCGAGCCAGTGCTGTGCTCGACAAGGTGCACGCAGGAGAGGATCGCAACACAAACCTGAGAGGCTGAGGAAGTTGATCTTGGCCACAGTACGCTGTTTGCCGTCCTGGTCAGAGGTAGATATGTGAATGATGAGGCCTTGGTGCCCTCGGCGGTAGCTGGGTGGAAGAAGCTTTAGCGGGTTGCGGCTGGGTAGAAAAGGGTTTAGTGGGTTGCTGCTTTGGGTAGAAGAAGCTTTGGTGGGCTGCTGCTTGTCTTGGTTCTCATCGAAACAACCCAGCTGCATGCTAAATCCTCGATCGACTTGACATGAACCTGCAAAGGAAAGACAATATTAATAAATCACAACTCTACTAGATTGTTAAGTTGGGTGGGATGTAAAAGCAAATCTTCTTCTAAGTGCAATATACTTAGTGCTGCTATATGAGTGTATAAATATTTGTTGCTATATAAATGTGAACAAAATTCGTGCTTGTATATGATATTCTGCCATGAAGAAAGAATAGATAGTGTGGGTCTGACCTTGTTTAATTTCTGCAATTCTTGTATATGATATGCTTTGGTGTGTATTGCATTCTCATCGTGGTTTTGATCACAGAACAAGAAGGGAAAGGGCGACTGAAGTACCTACTGCAGCAGCATGTAAGTATTTGCCCACTTTGCGTATGGAAGCCGGGCTAAAGAGAAGAAGCCACGTGGAAGGTGATTCTTGGTTATGTTTTTTTTAAAGCAATCCTTGGTTATGTTAGTGCCACTATATAGTACTTTACTATGAACACCCATCTTGGATGACCAATAGAAATTGCAGCCACATGTGCACCGACCTAATTTGAAACATCAATGAAAATTGAAAAAAAATTACTCTCATAGCACTACTTCTATTTGCATTTCCCAAACATATGGTTCTGTCCATCCTCATTTCCTGTCTTCCCTAATAACCATCATTAAGTTATAGGTTTGCTGTGTGCCTGTGCTATTCCCTCATCAAGAATTGATTTCGAAACTGCAAGCTTTGATAATGTAAGAGTTACTTACTTGCTAATTAGCCAAGCAGGCATGTATTATAACGGTGGAATTTCAGCCATGATACACATAATGGTGAGTAAAGATGATAATATCATTTATGAGTTAGTCAACACAAGACAGTGCCACATACTCTAATTACCTGGAACTTGCTGTATAAAAACAGAACCTTAATCAGCATGATCCTCTGACCTGTAATTTCTACTTTTATGCCTCTGTTACTCCAGTCAAAGATGTGAACCAACATCTTTCATTGTTATGCATATCAAACACCAAGGGTTATTTTCACTTAAAGTTTTAGAATGGGTGCATTACAATTCAGTCTGATATCTAATAAGACACTCTGGGCTGATATAATTATGGAACAGAACCAACCATGATAAATAAAAGGTGATGTTGTCTATGCATTACCAAAATGTATCTTTGTGAACAAATAAATTGGTACCAACAGCAATGCCATCTTCTGTAGAATTAGAATACATGGACATGATCAGCTCAGCTCCCTAACGCCATTCATCACATCAATTTCCCTTATGTAACTCCAAATCAAAATTTTATGTTGGTCTACCTAGTAGATGCCCATGGTTTGATTTTATGTTTGTTCCTATCAATACAAATGCTGAGCTATGTTCCATTTTTACTGTTCTTTGTGATAGTTTTTGCAACTTTACTTCCCATCTTAAGGCAAGCCCCATTTTTATTGTTTTTGTTAGCAGAGCTGCTTTTTTCTAAGAACTTTGATACTATTTGGAT
Organism: Aegilops longissima; assembly: GCA_021605205.1. NCBI lineage: Eukaryota > Viridiplantae > Streptophyta > Magnoliopsida > Poales > Poaceae > Aegilops > Aegilops longissima. The sequence continues at coordinate 5,663 of JAHIAM010004373.1, read as the reverse complement.
CAAAGTTAAATGAGCACATAGATGACAAAAAAAAGTTCAGATTGTAAAATGTTCATTTTGCTGCTAGTGCCCATTTTGAGTAATTGCTTAGAGGGATGATCCTGTGTGAGCTGGTGGAGTGATTTGTTTTCTACATAAAGCTCTTTAGTCAGCTGGTTTTAAGTGAAATACACATGAAGCTTCACCAGCTCCTGTGGGTGTGGGATCCATGTGACATGTGACATTGCATCCATGTCCACAGGATAATGATTTTCCAGTACCCGAGAGGCCCTTGAGTTTGCGGAATGTCGATTAACTTCCGTTCCGGCAAATTGGTACTCCATATGTCCTATTTTCAGTAAAGGTCATGCTGAAATTTTCCGTGAATTTTAGCATGACTTTGCTAAAATAGGACATATAACTTGTGACTAATGCATGGGCCGGGTATCTTAGTAGTTAATTAAGTAGGATCAAGTGCCCGGCGTATTTGTGACTAATGCATGGCTTTTAGGGTGCCTCGGTGTCGATAAAAACCGAAATGATGAAAGGTTAGGCGTTTAGGGTGCCTTGGCGTCGAAAAACCCTCAATGATAAAAGCTTAGATTTTAGGATGCCTCGGTGTCGACAAACCCTAAATGATGAGACCATGATCTTGTTCCTTGACAATAACCAACTTTTTGACCAAACTTTGTTTCTATTTAGAGAGAAACATGGCCCACAACGATGAGGCCGGGGGTTCGGGCGGCAAGGATTCTGGGAGCTGTCCTAGGAGATGGAGGAACAACCTCACTTGTATGAGGCCGCCGCCTTCCCCACCGATCCTGAGACCACGGATGGTGCCGCCGAGGATGACCACACTGATGCCACCACTGATGGTGCCGCCGAGGATGCCACCACTGATGATGGCGGCGCACGCACAGATGGTAGCCAACCGAAGAGGCAACGGAAGGACCGGCGCCCGATCGTGCTCCGCACCCTCAAGGAGGAAGTTACTGAAGTTGACTCCAACGGGAATCCAACGACGCCCGAACGAATAGTCAAGGGGTACTCGCTTCAGCTCGGGTGCATTGTCCGGAGCACCGTCTCGATCAACACCGAGAACCTGAGGCATCCTGACCGAGGGAATTTGCGCAACCTCCTCTTCACGGCTGCACGAACGATACAAGTTCCCGCTGAATTTGAAAACACAAGCCTCAAAGGGAATAAAGTGAACAATGCTGCCCTCACGAAGATGAGCAAGGCCCTGTCTACTTGGAAAAGCAATGTGAAGAGAATGATCGAGAAAGGTGAGAGTTATCGGAAGATCAAGGAGAAAAATCCTTCGATCACCAAGATGACTACAACGACTTCAAGATCAATTGCTCGAGCACCGCAAGCTCCCAATCAAGTGAGTGGGGTAAACAAATGCGGAGCTGAACATAGGGGAACACACACTCGGTCCCGGCGGTTCTGAGTGGCGGAGCCTATATGGGACAAGGAGGAGGCGGACCGTGCGAGCAAGGCCTACCGCCCCTCTTCGATAAATACGGTGACAAGCGGACCAGGAACTTTGTCGGGCCCGGTACAAGAAGGACCGAAAACAAAGGAGCTTACCACGGATCCAAGACCAGGCAGCTTGAGCTTGTTCGGTAAGGAATACACCCAGCGTAATTAGCTCCATATGGTTGCATTCTAATTAATGAAGCGAATTTCTAAATGGTTCACATTCCTTCCGCAGCGCATGAAAGCGATGGCGGGGGGTCGACTAAGAGCAACCCTTGGGACACCACTCTAAATAGGGGTTGAATGTAATGAAGAACAAGGATAAGCTCGATGGCCGACGTCGGTGGTCGTGTGGCGGCAAAGGCTTGTCGACAAAATGGGGTCATACTATACCGCTGGTGTGCGGAAGGAGAAAAGACCAGCTCGGAAAGCCAGCGCGAGAGGTTCAAGAACTCAAGGCACAGTGTGGCGCGATTCGGAGATTGTCCAAGAGCAAGTGGAACAACGACTCGAGCGACGATCACCGCCCTTGTGCCTACCTTGATCTCGGGGTTGAGTCGTGGATTGCGGGCGCCAGGGCCGCCCGATTCCTAGCTTCACGGCCAGCAACTCGCATAATGCGATGGCGGGGCCATTGGTGCCTCCGGCGGCGGCATTGGTGTCTCCGACGCCGCACGGAGCTTAATGCACCGGGTGTCGCCGCCGGCACCTCTTCAACAAGCGGCCCCTCCGTCAATCGCACGCCCGCCGTTGGTGGTGCGTCGACATTAGCCGAGCTCGGCGCCATCATCACGGTAACTAATTAAGCCTCTCTCGCCGAGGACTTCATCTCCTTGCCTTTGACTAGGCATCCTCGACGCCCTACATGTTTTCGCAGGCGCCGCCGACGTTCCTGCACTCTCCTCCACTTCGTGAACAACGAGTTGGTCGATGTCGCCAAGGGCAAAATCGTTCAACCGGCAACCCTTGTTCCACGGTACCAGATGCCACCCAACTTGTTTAGGGTTCAACTGGTTCGGTGCTGCCAGCTGCGACGACTTGTTACCTCCGATTCGACCCGTCGGGACCGACGATGAAGACGTGATGACCCTCGGCCGCTGAGCTGGCCCTGCTTTGGCGAAGAGCGATTCGTTTGGGGCGGGGACACCACCCAAAGACAACACCGCCAGATCGTGCGGCGCCAAGTCGGCCCCATGGCAAGACCGCCGTAACGGTGCGGACATCCCTATGCCATCGATCCAAACATGCATATGGCACGGGATCGAACGACGACGATGACGATGATGATACATTTGGCAGCGTCGATCAAGACTTTGCCGAGCATGGGTGCGATGGCGACTTCATGGGGCCTCCTTCTCAAGAACCAAACCCAACAAAAGACGTGTGCGATCTAGCTGGTACCGCGGAGAAGCCAAGTTGCAACAGGCGCCATCTGGCGTTCAGCTCTCAGGAGACGCCTCCATCTGCCGACTTCACCGAGCCTCAGATAGGCGAGGTGCGAAATATTATCAGCCCCAACACACTCAAGAAGGCGGTCTGTGAGCAGAACTCGGTCCCATTACAGGAGAAGAAGAAGGCACGCAAAGAAAGACTAAGAAGGGTGCGAGCCAGCGCACCGAGTGCGATCCGTGCTCAGGACGGGCCACCTTCACCGCAGGATATCTCGAGGAGGGTGCATGTGGCGGGTAGGGCGATGCTACCGACAAATATGCTCAATGCTGCAACCGGTGCTATGCGGAGTCTGCATGACAGTGTTCTTTCTTTGGAGAAGCGGCGTCTCGTGGAGAAGGATGTGGCATACCGGTTTCGCGCCAAGGTGCCAGAGGGCAAGGGCTTTGTGGATAACTCCATCGGGCGTCGATCGTCCTGCGTTTTGATGACATCCACGCTATGTTGAACCTTCATCCGCTGCACTACACCTTCGTTCGCTATTTTCGCTGAGTATGGAGATGCGGATCATTCGCGACAAGACCCGGACATCGTGATAGTCGACCCTTCTACATGCGTGCCAAGATCTTGGGCAGCGCTGGGGACCGCAAGTCGCGAGTTCTTACCTCGAAGGCGTCATTCGCAAACCAAGATAAGGATAACTTCCTCGTGCCTTACTTTCCCGAGTAAGTCCTCCCTCAACCGCCCGTAACATATGAATTCTTACATTTCGATCGTTTTCTTTCAACATTCCGTGTTTTCTGCAGTGACACACGTTGCACGCCATCCTCCTAAGCCCCAAATATTCCATGGCCACGTATTTCGACCGGACCGTCGATCGAACGTAGACTACACAAATGTCAAGAAGGTTCTTGATGATGTTCTCCCGCTCACGCCAAATCTGGAGGCACCTTCACCAGGCCTATTCGTAAGCACGGCAAGCACGTGTTCTCCCACAATGACGTTCTCGCTGCGTCAAGCAGCCCGGGCGGTCGGAAGGGTGCCTACTACGCCATCCATCACATGCGGGCGATCGTGCGGGACCATCATCAACTTCGCTACCGAGTAAACTCAAAGATTGGGCGCGGCGTGTCGGCAATCCAGACGCGGACCTCCGACAAGAATTTTTTCGCATCCATCGGAGTTTGCGGAAATCATTCATCAAGATGTCGCCGTACCTCGGGCAGTTCTACCTCGAAATCAACCGTCCAAAGGTGACATCGACACAATGCTACAAATGCAGGTGACAACGACCGTTATTTCATGACTCCCATGATAGACGGCGGCTTCATCCACGCCCGTCCCTTGAGTCGAGTCGAAAGCGGTGATGTTGTGTCTGGTTCTCAAACATCGATTGGCTCATGTTGTAATTAAACTTTAATGAACTTGTAGTATGTCTCTTTGGTTTCGAGAGTCGTTCAACTTAGATGTAATCGATGCTATTAATGTCTTGCTTTTCTCTTCCGATCGTTCTGTTGCATACTTATATATTGCTTATGTATTGTCTGTGAATTGGTACTAACGTTTCGTTTGGCTAGTGCATAGCGATGCCGGCGTATGTCGTGTACAAGGGTAAGGTTCCCGGAGTCTCGATGATCTGGAGGAGTGTCGGAGACAGGTTCACCGATTCAGCGATAACAGTTACAAAGGGTACACCACTAGGGCCGAGGCCGAATCTAGATACGCCCGCTATCTAGCGGGAGAGGGGAGGGAGCGTTGGAGGAACCGGATGAAGACGAGTTTCATCGTGATGATGCTCATCGTGATGACCGCAGCTCTCTTCTATGTGATGGTAGTTTAGATGATCGATATCGACTTGTAATGTGAAGACAAACTCGCTACTCGCGGTCTCGAGACTTGTAATATAATGTTCTATCTTTGTTCGGTCTTTTCAATTCGGAGACTAATATGATGAATTGTATTCGGAGACTAATATGATGAATTGTATTCAAAGACTAATCTTCTATTGTATTTGATGAATTTGTTGTTGATGTGTGCTGTCTATATTTTGTCAAATTATACATTTTGTAACCTGTGCAAAAAACAGAAAATAAAAAAATAAAAAAAACCTAATATTCATACTAATGGCGCATCACATGACAGTGCGCCATTAGTATAACAGTACTAATGGCGATCAGAGGTGGTGCGCCATTAGTATGCCAAAGCACTGGTATACATGGCCCCGGGAGGCATACTAATGGCGCACTCTGGCCTATACTAATGGCGCACCAGCAGATCGCCATTAGTATATCAGATAATAATGGCGCACTGGTGGTGCGCCATTAGTAAAATTACTAATGGCGTGCTATTAATGGCGCACTACGATCGCCATTAATAGCTATACTAGGTGCGCCATTAGTAGGGTTTTTCTAGTAATGATGTAATGCACGTGTGGAAACATGTCCGTCCTTTCTTAGCCCTGGGTAAAAAGTAGTGACCGAGATAGATAGATAGGGGGACCACTAGAAGAGCTGCTGCTTCTATGGGTGGGAGATGTTCATTCAGTGGCCTCATTAATTTTTTTCTTAGGTGGAGGCTGAAACCACACCGGAGTGATGCCCCTATAGTTCATGCCCTGAGTTTGCAGGAGTGGTGCAGCAAAGCAAACGTGGCCGATGTGGCGACGTGCAAGGCTGACGGCGTGCCAACTTTAGTTCCCTCTTTAGTTTTCTACTAGTACAAATGCCCGTGCGTTGCAACGGGAGACATTGTTACATGTGTCATGCCTCACTCATTTTTGTTGCGACGGGAGACATTGTTACATGTGTCATGCC